>JZLH01S0095585.1:0-19422 GCA_001188425.1 Eucidaris tribuloides | reverse complement strand
AAAATCCCTCAATTATTGTGATGCATGTACCAAACTTTTAGAACATTATACATTATACAGGGTAGCCCAGAAAAAAGGTCCAGTCATATTTACGGTTATTTCTCAAATCAATTGCTCATCTTTATTCAGTTCATCTGATAAACTATTTTTTCGTGAGTAGAATGACACCAAGATCATCTATTTTGGTTGAGTACTTTCCATTTAGGGTCGTTTTTTGTGAACCAATGTAAATTTGGTATGCGCGCTCCAGTTTACGCGTAATTTCTACAGGACGCCATCAACCGGACGCCTCATACCGCTTTACGGCGATAAAAAGTGAAATGCACCGTTTTTGCAAAACTGCCTCTAAAATGAAAACTGCTAAACGAAACTTGACGATCTAAGTACGGTACTGATCAGAAAAGACACGCTATCAAACGAACGGGAAAATTATAAATTTTTCTTGGATAATGAAAGACAAAAGTGATAAATTAAGTCTACCGGTTTTTTTTTCTGGTCTACGCTGTATAGCTTCGGTATAAAACTTAGAGACGCTATATAACATTGTGGAAGACCCGTTTAAAAAATTGTCGAACTTTGCTATCTGACATTATCTGACAGTGTTTGAATGGACAAATAAACACCCTAGAACGCAAAAGTTTGGACAATATGCTATCACTAGTACAATATGTGTAGATACAAATTGGCACATTAGTTATTCTCATCCGATAGGAAATTCTGCAACACAGCAGTCTATGGGGGAAAGCTGGAAGGGTCTCTCAATGATTTTCACTTTTTTAAAGCACTTAATGATCGTTTTAAACTGCAATTTTTTCAGGGCTTCATTTTTAGACTGTATCAGAGACACTGATAGCATGGGGATTCATGTAGCTCAGATTTTTAAACTGGAAACATTTTACACAATGCCTTTAAGTGTCTAAAACTAAAAGAAAGTCTCCTTTCACCTTGCTTCTCATTTGAATTTTCTTTCCAGGCCATCGAAAGGAACATGTTCGTCAAGTGTAAATGCCACGGTGTCTCGGGATCGTGTACCTCGAAAGTGTGCTGGAACGCCATGCCCAAACTTCGCGAGATCAGCACGGAACTGGCGACGAAGTACATGCAGGCGTATCACATGATGTATTCCAAACGGAGTATGAAGCTCCGCCCCCTTCAGGAACGGAATCAGAACCCGTCCAAGTCGGACATGGTGTATCTGACCCCGTCGCCGGACTATTGCGAGCCCAACAAGCGGCACGGCTCGTTCGGAACGCACGGGCGGCGGTGCAACAAGACCAGCGCCGGTGTAAACGGTTGTCCGCTCATGTGCTGTGGGCGTGGCTACCAAACTATGTTGAGACACGTGACTGAAAGTTGTCGTTGTCGATTTCACTGGTGTTGCGAGGTGGAATGCGAAACGTGTAATCGAGTGGAGGAACTCCATGTATGTAACTGACACGTGATACCCACGTCATGAATGACTTTGAAAACAAAAAATTATTTAAAGGTGAAAAATTATAACATATTTGTTGATATTATTATACATATAAATATATATATTTTGGTGCTCTTGGATGACATTCGCAGTAAGTTTTGCAAAACTTTTTGGAGGCGCTTCTTTTTTGTCCGGATATTTAAGTAATGACGCGGATATTTGCACTTTTGGAGGCGCTGCTTCTTCGTCCGGATACATATAGACGCGGATAATTGTGTTGAACAGCAAGCAGCAAATTGTACTTATCAGCGTGGAAATCGTCGTGTCTGTGTAACTTTTTACTCCGATTTGAACATGTAAATAACATTTCTACTGACAAACTGACCAGTTCTGCTCTGTATTGCTGTGAAAGCCTCATTGGGAAGATAAATCCGTCGTCACTGTATATTTTATGTATTCTATATTGATGTAAACAATTTCATTTTGAGAAATTATTACTGGTAAGCATAAGCGTATCCCGGATTTTTCAAAAAGGGGTGTTCATCCACGGCCAAATCATGATCGTTATCGGCTAGTCAGCGGCCGACAAGTCAAAAAAGTGTGGTAGGGATAGGGCGATGTGCGGGTTGCAGGCATGAACATAAATTTCTAAATATCCAACCACGGGGGAGGGCCCCCCGGATGGGCACCAGACGGGACTTAAGGGGGCCAGGGACCGCTGCAAAAAAAGGCTACCGGCAGCGCGCCCAACAAGTGGAGACGGGCGCCACGCAAAATGTCTCACGTCAAATATCGATCGGGCAATCTCTTTGTCCAAGGCAACGTAATGGACCCCAAACAGTGTGAATTATGTGTGTGTGTGGCAGTGGGGGGGAGGGGTGAAAGGGCGGCTGAGCCCTAACAAAATTAAAAAATTCACTGCATTTTAAAACAAAAACTACAGGTCTTTATATATCCGAAGGCGAAACAATTGTTCACGAAGTCACAATAAATGTCCGTTCATGGCCCACCCACCCCACCCCTTTTGTAAAAGAAAGTTTAAAAAGTGTGTGAATACCCCCAACACACCCTCCTGGATACGCCTATACTGGCTAGAACTGACGCAAAGTTGATGAGTTCACTAAATATGTAATTTAGACAAAATATGCACAGCGTGAAGATAGTTCGTGTAACTACCGTATAATAGTGAAACAAACTCCGGGTGTCGTTATACTTACGATTGTATTTCAGCTGAATTTAATTTTTCAGTGAGTGGATAAGATGACCGAAAATGGACTGTTGAACACCATTGTCACATAAATTAAGTATCTAACATTTGGGGAATTTGAGAATTAACCATGATTTAGGACAGGTATTGCTAAATTATGCATGTGCATGTCCGACTACATTCTGGAACTTTAAAAAACAAAAGTTTGTCAGATTTTTTTCCAGCCATGTAGGATTGCGGATATATACGGGTATTCACGAATTCCCACTGTATTAAACGTATCAACGTGGAAATTCCTTAGCGGTAAGGTCATACATTTATTAAATGGTCTTTACAGGAAAAATTCGGTGGAAATTGTCAAAAATTTTGATAAGCAGGAATAGATTCTACCGTTACAATTCTATTTACCCAAACCCGCCCCGCTCCAACACGGAATTGAGGGTATCACACCTCACAATATAGCATACTATACGTCCTCACTCAAATACACACTCCAATTCTTTTTATCGAATTTGGCATGTAGTATTGTGTCATTGCTTTCTGGTTCTACTTTTGCCTCGAAAAACATCCGGCCTTTGAACAGCCCTCTCAATCTACTGGGTGAGCCCAATCCTCCCCTCTCCCATTTCGTGGATTTCCGACACTGAATATTTTACATGTAGTTAAAACCCAAGGATATAGTTTTGGTAAAATGGAAAAAAATGAAATTCTTCGCAATTATTTTTTTTATATTTCAGACCTATATGATCAATGCCCGGGAAATTGCTCATTCTGAAACGCTCCCATACAGTATTTGCGAAATTACTCATAATCTAAACATCACAATTTGTCACTATGAACAATTTCAGTGGGTTTGATGTTGTTTTCTGATGTCTGGAGGTGACAATAGAATTTTAGTGAACGATCGACGAAAAAGTTATCTGATCGACCAGAACTATAATTGCCTTTAAAATTGATTCAACTTGCTGGTAGAGTAGTGTGTGTGACTTTGAGTACTACGGTATATTAGAACTTGATCAGAGGCTTCAGTATCGAAAGGGTTAAAAAAGAATTGAAAATTCTGAACTAAACCCAACCGCAAGAGTGGTATTGGCCACAGGCATGGTACTTGGCTTCGTGTGAGTGACGTAGACAGCATGTGGTGAAGCCTAACTGCCTTAAATGGAATTTCAAATTGCTTGTAAAAGACCAATCAAAAACCAAATTTTCAAAGCAGACACCAGATCATTAAATGATAAGTGGGTGTCGGCGGCGCGATTTTAAAATTTCCGAAGCAGGTGGCGACGAAAAATTTCTAGAGCGGAAATAATATTTCATATTGTAATGGACACTTTGGCTTTAAAGAGGTATGATTGGGTGCACTTGGATTTTTTTTTCTGTTGATGCAACGTAACATATGTTGGGTTTTTGGTCTGTCAGAGGGTATAACATCAGGCGTCCGTTATTGGAAAAGATTATTTTTGTCAGGTTTGATTTGAGGGGCGTCCCATGTTTCACATTTTGCTCGTGGCATGTTTATTCGCAATATTGCAACTCCACGTCAGAGTGGTTTTGTCAGTACACATTTGTTATAAAATTCAAGTTGTTTATGTGAAATACGACGCTTATATTTCCGGGCGCCCTCTCAAACGATTTCAAGGTTCCACCTGAAGATTTTACGACGCCGTTCAAGTTCGAATGTATGTAATAAGTAATAATGGTTGTCCTTCATTTAGGTCGTTATATTTTAGGAGTTGGACACCTACTTCGATATCAATCCAACAAAACAAAAATATTTACTGCTGACATGGCTGAGTCACCAATTAATCGTCATTAAAATGTTGGTGCAATGGAGTATGATTATTTAATCATTACGACTCCGTAGAAGTATTGGCTCCCTATTTAAAGAAAATAATAAAGTTTTACATAATATCTTAATGTCACATTAACTTAAAGTTAACTTAGAAGATACAACTTTTAAAAGCTCTGCTAACAATGTTTGCAATTTAAAAAAGGGGGGCTGCATGGCCCGACATGCTATCAATGTCTAATTTTTGTAAAACTAGCACTCTAAAAAACTCTAAAATCTTAAAAGAATCGTTTGCATGTTTTTGTTGTTGTTGTTGTTGTTGTTGTTGTTTTAAATAAAAACATGAGTGATGGGTTTTACCATCCATGGTTTGCCCTATTCATTTGACGTTAACTATCGAGGTGATATTCAGTTATTGATGTCTAACATTCACAACATTTATATTTTTGGCTGTTTGTTTACCCATTTAAACATCATTAAACACCCCAAACATCAAGGTTCTTTTTCTTTAAAAAGAATAATTTGTTGGCGGTCATCCCAACCGTCGCATGTCTATACGACGGTGCGAAACGGGATTTCGAGAAAATCGAGTTTAAATCTAACCATATATTACCACTGCCTATGCAAAGCTATTACGGATACATGTATTCATTCCTAGAAAAATGTATGACAGGAAGGCCAAGGATCTCTTCTGAAATGCAGTGGCTTTATTTTCACTCAAAATAAAGAATTGGGGAGAAATCTCAAAAGAGTTAGACGCATGTATTTTCGGTTTTATTGCTCGTGATTTTCCCTGTACAAAAACCCCTTAGCCACTTTTACACTCCTGACCGCAATTTGGATGCGCGCGGTCAAGCAAACTGTCGTATGTCTCATTTACACGCAAAGTCAATGCGCACACATACGACAGTTTGCTGACCGCGCGTATCATACGCGAGGTCAATCAAACCGTCGTATGTCTACGCGCTGTACACTATTTCAATGGGAAAAGCGCAATTTTTTTACAAAATTGATATGTCCTTGCATTAAAAACACCTCAATATCTTGAAAATCAAAAGTTTTTATATCACCGTTCTTTCTCCAGATATAGAATGAAACCTATACTTTCATTTTCTGTAAAAAAAAATCAACATCGATATTTTGACCCCAGATTGACATATACGACGGTTCGGATGATCGTCGACGAATTATAATCATTCATTTGGAGAGACCGCACGTATTGCGAGTTTGGTGAAAGGCAATTTTATATTATGATATACCATGGTAAGGAAAGGCTACTTAAATTTGAGATGACTCTTTAAGAATTTCAAGCATTATATACTGCAAATAAAATCCAACGAAACAAGGAAGATTATTCCACAAGATATCAAAATGTTTCGAATGTATTAAACGCAGGCGTTGTGTGTACCATTATTACTTGGATTCAAAGAACATCTGCTCGCCCGAAACTTTCTCGATCAGACTCTCTATGTTTCTTGAAGAATGATTATCCAGACTTAACATTGTTTTATTACAGTTATAAGTGTTTATGCTGTGCTTGACGGCATCGCAAATTATCTTAATTTAAACAAGTTATTCCTTCGCATGTGATTTATTGTGTTACTTCGTTGATTAGATGTTGTGTCGCCGACGCTCTCTCAAGCGACATTCACGATCTATAAGAATGTGAACAGAACGTAATTTATGTTTTTAATACTTTTGTATTTTTTCGTACGTGTAAATATACCTGTCTGAGTTTATAGTCATGATTTGTTACATGTTATATATATTTTGAATCTTGTTTGGCTTCAGATGTGACTTCATTAAATGTTTGCAGGCCATTGTTTTTAAATTCACATGATACGTTATATTATTTTAAGTATCTATAACTCAGGAATCGAAATAAATACATAGTGATGGCGGATTTTTACAGACATGTCGCCGTCGCGTTTCCAACGAAAGAAGCATACGGCTATACATTAGATTTTTACAATAATTAAAAAAAAATGAGCCCATTCTAAGATTTTTTTATATCCCCTTTCATCTGAGACGAGAGTTAAAGATTGTGTCATTCATTTGCACGTCAAAAAACACCTAAATGAATGAAATCAGCTGAAATCATATCCATTGTGAAGATTAATATTAATAAACACCTCTCATAGAGACTTGGGGTAAAATATTGAGTTTTGGTGAAAATCTGGACGGTTAAACTTCATCCTTTTTCAAATTACTCAGAAGCAATTTCAAAAAATCTGCGACGTCAAATGTGCACTCCAAAATTGTCCGATCAGCGTAGCCAAAGGTGTGCGGGATTAGCCGCTTTAACAATCACGTGCGCTCGCTCGGTTTGCGACTCGAAAAATACCGCGTATTCGCAGTTGAGCAAAATTGACTCAACAACATTCTGGTAATATGTCGTTATTAGTTTTTCTCATAAAACAACAAATTCATGACGTATGGATCTCAAACTTTCAACACACCATTTGTAAGTACTAAACTACCGTTTGGTATTGATAATGAAGGGAAGTAATGGACTTGCAAGTCCTGAAATCTATCTTTAATTTGCTAGGAGGAAAATGCGCTCAAACAATTTTTTTTCAAACCTGATAATCCAAAGTTACTGACCCTGGAAGGGGGATATCCCTTGTATACATCCCTGACACAATCTTTAAACCTTCCTTAGCTGTAACCTAACAAAACAAAGTGTTCACACGTGTGAATAGAAGTGGAATCGGTGTCGTGCTATAGTGACAAAATATGTAGACCTCGGGTAACCTCAACGTAAGATGTTATGTGTAATATCTAATGAGTGTGTTTTTACCGTATGATAATGTTGTAGCGGTATATTGTATGACAGTGACGTCATCATCCCCGGTAAAGACTTAGTCCAACATTTGGAATCTTTGAAACAATAAAAACGAAACTATTGTATATTATTTCTTAAAAGCAAATGTCTTGTGACTTTTTTTCCCTCAAGACTTAAAGCCATAGGGTAACATTGACCACAGTTAAAAAAATGTGAGCTACATAATCCTCTATGTTTCAAGTGTCTTTGATACGGTCTAAAAATGAAGCCCTGAAAAAATTGTATTTCAAAATGACTACTTAGTGCTTTAAAAAAGTGAAAATCGTAAGTTGATCGGATTCACCTGCCCATTTCCTCCCACATTACTGTGTGTAGATCTAGGCTATTTTGTACTCGGTCCAAATATTAATTGTTTATTTCTTCATATCTTGCCAGTGGCAGCATAAATTTCCAAACTTTTGTATTTTAGGGTGTTTATTTGTCCATTCAAACACTAGTATGTAGCTCAGATAGCAAACTCTGACAAATTTTAATTTGAAGCTCCACAATGTTAGCCTGTGTCTTTAATTTTCATTGTGTACTTAGTTCTAAAGCCGAAACAATGTGTTTCCAAACTGTAATTCCTGAAGTACTTTATTTCCAAGAAAATATGTATTGTTACGGTGTATACAATCCTGGGGGGGGAAGGGGGTAGGGGGAGGGGGGCAAGAATGCTTCTCTATAATATATACGTGTGTTTGATGTATCTGTGCCATGTGTTGTTTGTCTTTCTGTATTATGGATTTTGGATTAAATTTGGATAAGCTTATCTCCCACAAGTTCTATTATCTGCAAACTTGATGCATGGTTATGTGTTGATGATATTTTGTTCTGACGTAGAACTGACGTAGCAGGCAGTGCGGGTATTCGGAGGAAAAGAAAAGTTACAGGGTCTGGAGCCTAGACTGCCTACGGGTGGATACCGAATTCAGCAGGTGAAAAGCTAAAGCCTGCGTCTGGAATTCAGACTATACCGTTACACACAACTTTACCAAACGCCCATATTTAAATTTTAAACCATTGCCCTTATTAAACTTATGAATCCCAAATTCTAAACTCTGTATTTTTATGCATTTTTCATAAGATCGATCAAATCTGAACGAAATCAGTGTGGTTCACAAATCAAATCTATACACTCTAAGAAAAAACAGTTCTCAAAAAATTCTCAATTTTGTCACAATATCACTTATCAGAACCAATTTTGGTGCATTTTACGTAGAAAGGTTGCGTATAAGAACCATTTTGTTCAAATCGGTGCTGCCAAGAACCTTTGTCGATCCAAAAGTTTCTCTTCAGCACCCCAAAATGGTTCTGCCAAAGTGGTTCTTTTATTTTTTTACAAAAAAAGGTTCTACAGCAAAACTTTTTTTCTTAGAGTGTAAGAAAATAATTATCTCATTGATTAAGAATCAGACGTGTATCCGAACCATTAAGAGAATACAAGCTCGGGATCTTCATCCCAACTTGGGGCAATTAAATCGGATGCATCTTTAAGATGATACAAAAAAGTTGACGGATACTCATTTCAAACTAGAATCCGATTGTATCCCCGACGGAGTCGTCACCAGGAAGATCTAATTCATCGATACCCCTTTATTTGGACTGTCCGTGGATGTCAGATTGGGGTATCATATTTCACGTGTGTCCGGTTGGATGCCCCGTCACCTATCATCCGTCTGAGGTCTTGCGGTAAGAATTGATGTCTCAAGACAATAACGTGTCACGGATTTGTAATTCAAGAAAATTATCTTGTCAGTAATAAAAGAAATTTTAATTGTCTTCTCGTCCTTTTGCAATTCTCAGGGCAGGAAATTGATATCTTTATGGAAGCATCGACCTTAAAATATGGAAATAACCAGAGAAACAATTTGAAATGGAATGATCATGGACCCTACTAGGGGCCATGGAATAATCAAATAACGCCGTGTCTTCAAGTTCGTCGTGGTGATGGTGTCAAACTGTGTTTAAAGGTATCAATATTTGAAGTAGAAAGTGAACTTTGGAAATTGACCATTCTAAAGATTTGAGAATTTTACAACTGATTCTGGGTCTTTAATTTGGTACATTAAATCTTCTAAACTAATCCACCTTTACCGTTACATGAGTACTTAGATATTTGTGGAGAATCTCGTGTGGTATTATTGAACGCAGAAAACGTTTAGGTAATTTCTAGTTTTAAATAGCCAATAATAAATTCAATGGTAGCGTTGTAGATGTCAAAGAACCAGTAGGGGTTTTGGAACGTTGGCAATTTTTCACAGGGGGACAATTGAACACCCTTGTACATTTTTTTCTGAAATGAACGGAATAATAATTGTCCATATTTTTAAACTCGTACCTAAGTTTATCACATTTTAGCTCTCTCAATATTCAGATCCTATCGCCTTTATGAGGTTTTTTCCACAAAAGAGCCCAGAAAGAACTTGATAATTTGAATTTGAATTTGAATTGAATTGAATTTGAATTTATTGTCCACAGAGCAATATATGCAGAAATTTGTTTTACACTGTTCACATAGGTACAATAGCCAATTTCATGCATACTTGCTGTCAATTTCTTGCAAAACAAAACTTATAACGTTATATTTTTCTTTATTTAACAACTTGAGACAGGTGTTAGAAGAATGACAAAAATGTTTACCATGGATGTTGCTCACCTTGACGAACCCTCATGGTGGCGTTCAAATCAAGATCACACCCGTGCGTGCGCCTCCTGAGATTCTCCCTTCGTTTTTTAGACTCATCAAGGTGAACTGATTCACAGACTCGGTAACCGCAGGGCTGAGCAGTGTCCATTGGGACAGGTTATCGAATTTCAGATACTTAAACGGTGTGTCTGGCTTGATGTCCTATTCTGCCTGGTACTTAATTGTCTGTGGTCTTACCGTGAACTTCTAAGTTTGCGGTAAGATCCAAAACGAATGTCTGGAGACCAGTTAACCTAGTAGTCCCTGCATGCATGGAAACGAGTCAGAATCTCTGTTGATACCCACCCACCTCTTCCTTCGGGTACATGGAGACGTTTTAACGAAATCTTCTCATTCTCTCGTATGAAAACGATTTTCATTCACCTTTCGTAATTATGATTTGCCCACGATTTTCTTCCTTGAAAATATGTTTGTTAAAATCTCTTGTAAATGTCTTTCACCCAAAATAAACCAGCTTCCCTTACCTTACATATTCAAAAAGATTTAACCCTCGGTATACAGATACGTGATTTTGATCTTCTGTCATCTTAGGTACATATGATTTTCTGAAATGAAATATTTTAATTCAAAAGATAAAAAGGAAAATTTGGCAGAAGCAGGAATCGGACCAGCTACCTCAGGATAACAAGTCCACTACCACCTGAGCTATTTAACCCTACAGTGGAATTCGTCCATAATTGACCAATTTCTTCGCTGGGACGCTATTTTTTAAGCCATACCTTCATGCGCACTTGAACCGGGGATCACGCCCAATTTTAATTCCATGCAACCTGGACTAGAACATAGCGGGGATATCTCAATAGGAAAACAGCTTTTTAAATATAGGCCTAGTGCATTAAATTTTAAAGAAAACTGACTGGGAAACCATTTTTTTTTAATCATAAAGATAGCAAAATAGGTTTGGCTGAATTGTTTGTAATGATGTCTGTCCACCAGAAATAAATAGAGATTTCGTTTGATATTGATTTTTTATATTCAATCTTAGGCATACACCCTGTACTTGTACTCAATAATTCTAGAGTAACTAGCTCATTATTCTTCTGCTGACTGAGAATGTAACCAATTCAGAGAAAGGTTAGACTGCAAAATCTTAACAGAACCGTTTCAAGCTGAATCCAGGGTTATAGTATTATCGGTTGAGTATAATCTTTCATTTCATTTCATTTATTTCCACATTAAAAAAAACAAAACAAATAGTATATATACATGTACATATATCGAAACAAATAAACATCACAAAGTCAAAAGCTGTGGGGGGAGCCAAATTGAAACACGGTGGCTTGTATACTTTGGCCCCTACAAATTATAATATTACATGAATGTCATATAAACAAAATTTCATGCAAAAAAAAAGAACGAAAGAAATACAATATCAAAAGAGTAGTACAGTACAAAGTAAAATGAATTGGTATAAATACTACGGATAGGACAGATTATAACGAAGATTGGAGAAAAGAAGTGGAGGAGGAGGAGGAAGAGGAGGAGGAGGAGGAAGAGGAGGATGAGGAGGAAGAGGAGGAGGAGGAGGAAGAGGAGGAGGAGGAGGAGGAGGAGGAGGAGGAGGAGGTGGTGGTAGAGAGTAATGGTAACAGTTTACATGTAGGTGAGTAGCAGTTTGTAATTTCGTTTGAGATAATTATGAGAAATACTACATTTTAGAGACTTTGGTAGATTATTCCATAATATTGCAGAGGACCATAAAAAAAGACTGATCGCTGACTTTGTAACGTGGGATCGAATCAGGGGTAAGTGATAATTTTGAGAATTTCTAGTTTCATATGAATGGGAATGACTATTCAGCTTGAAATAATTTTGGAACATGGGTGGAAATCAATTATTACGACATTGAAACATGAATAGTACACTATACAAATATATCATGTCATAAACTGATAGAATGTTTAATGTTTGAATGTTTGATGTTTTATTAGCATTATTTTATTCTTCATAGGAGATGAATTTTAGTTAATGGAAATGCAGGTGTCGCTATACAGTATACATTTTGCAAGTTTCTAACATCCCAATAATGTTCAATTCAATGTCGTGGTGACCTACATGACGTGAGCAATTTTAAATTCATGTCACGTCATTTAATAATGTGCGGTTTTCAGGAAGTTGTTATCGAAATAAGTACATTGGTCCCCATTATTTGTCAGTATTAATTATGTTTAAGTGAATGAAATACATGACAGGAAATTAAAAAAAAACACTTCTAACCGATGGGAAATATGAATATGGTCATGTATAATGTTTGTCTGTATGTCTGTCTTAGAACTTCGGAAGCTGGTGTTTCTACTCTCGAATACGCCACATACATGACATACGTATTATTCATCAGTATAAACTCTTGAGAATAGCGTGAATAAAGTACATGATGGGAAATAATTTATAAAAAAAAAAACACTTCTAACCGACGAGAAATATGAATGCGGCCATATATATTTGTTCTCTCTATATATATCATCGGAATTTGATGTTCCTCGACTTCCTTCATTCATATACGACACAAACTTGTAATGCCACTTCACACAGACATAATTATAAATAGGCAATATGTATATCACCCATCTAAAAATTCTCCGGAGAGACCGAGAATCGTGACCTGGCTGGACTTACGACCGCAGACTTCATTGACGTTTAAAGGTCTTTTGAACCAGGGGTGGAGCCCATGAGGGGTGGGGGGGCCAGGGGGCAGCCGCCCCTATTTTTCAAAGTAATGAAAATATAACGGGGATTTTACCGTTTTTCGAAAATTTCTCCCTCCATTTTTGTCCATTTGGCTAGTATTTTTTTTGGGGGGGGGGCTAGTATTTTTGGGAGGCGCGGGCGGGCCAAATTTTCCCCGACAGCTTTTCGCCCCTCCTAAAATTTTACCCTGGCGCCGCCCCTGTGTCGAACTTGTCCTCGTATCAGATGAATCTCATAAAATAATGTTGGAGGTGATGATGGACATCTCTATCGACTCACATCGACGGGGAATACCCGGCGTCTCTTTTGATCTTAAATCAAATTAAACATGTCACGCACAAATTGTGTGTTGTTTTTCTTTTTTGTTACCGTTCCTTGTCTTTCTGTTTTATCGGCATTCAGCAGTATCACTTTCGTTCATATACCTCTTCAAATCAATTCTGATGGAGAGCTTGAAATCCGAGGTTTGATTTAATCATTTTAGACGCGTGACAAAATTGAAGGAGAGCTAAACAAAATTAAAAATAAGTTAAAAATCTGGTTAGTGGTTACATTTACAAAGTGTCCCCTTCTGATCTTGCTTATCGCTGGATGAGCAGATAAGAAGTAACCGATAGGCATGCATAATGCAATGAACATTTTCTTTGAATTTTTTGGTGTTGTTTTTGTTTTTTTTGTTTTTTTATATCGTCAGTGTATGCATGGGAGTGAAGTTTATAAGCTTAATTCATAAACTTATACTTAAGGAAATAAAAAAATCATAAGCGAATATTTATGGATAAATCTTTGTTCTCAAAATTATACTCAGGCGAAATGTTTCAATCGATGCGGTATGATACCTTTAACAAACAATACCCCATAATCGCTAGGCTACTAGTACGTCTTACTGTGAAAACGTTTTTATGTCCCCCCCCCCCACCAATCACTTGACTGCAGATACAATGACTTTTGTAAAACGTTTGTCGCGCTTGAAAGAAAAAAAAGTAACACCAATAGCACTCACCTGGACTGATTTGCTCAAACATATACAAACCAATAAAAAATAATGATAACAATGAGCACTTTACATTAAATGTACCGTAGCGCTTACATCAACTTAGAGTTTTTTTTTTTTAATTGGTATATAGAATACACTGACAAGCAGCAAGGGCTGAAAGCATCAGTTTATAATGTATATTATATTATATTATTATTATATTATTATTAGTGTTTATAATGTATGTGTATATTACATAGGCAAGCTTAATGATTAATGATTATGTATTTATGTACGAACAACAAAAATTAGTTTTACATACAGTAGATACGACAAAACATACACAAAAACACACATATTTATAATGAAAGTAAACAAAAACAAAGTAGGTAATTACATATATGAGATAATATCTGACAAAAAAATACATATTTCAAATTATAGCATGTTTCTGTGAGTTTTTGTTTGTTTGTTTGATTGTTTGTTTTTGCCGATGCACCCCTTCACAGCTCCAGCACCGGAATCCAGCGTTCAGCAAAGACAGACAAGGTGTAACTACATGTCCGACAAGAGACTGAAGGAGGAAGTGAATTATACATGTATGATGAAATTGATGTTTATGAAGTTTATTCTATTTATTCTGAACTTTTAAGGTACGTGCCAGGTAGGGGATTGTTGATTTGCGGAATCGTTCTGTATTGCATCGATGGTACATAAACCGGATGTGTTTCGTAGTTGTCTGGTGAGATGCTTGCCTTTGTTGGTGGAAGTAAGATGTCTGTGCTTTTGCTTTGCCCGAACGCAAGAGTCCAGTGGCCAAAGCTCTGAAGGTGAAGTGCATCTCTGCGAGAACTTAGGGCTGAAAGGTTTACATACTATCAAGAGCCCTTTTCGTAGTTTAGTGTGTTACGCACCCAAGATGCTCCGAAGAGCCCTTTTTTGCACAAATTCAATTTTACTGGTCTGAACTCTGTCAGGACGTATGGCCATATCCGCGGACATGCATTACCAAGAACCGGTCTAGATATAACAGGAGTACACTGTATACCATGTCTTCAATGGGTTGTTTTGCACTTTTTAAGAATAAGAGGGTGTACTTTCGAGATGCCTTTGTTACAATTTCTCAACATGTAAGTTCCATCTTTATATTTAGAATTTATTCCACTTAAACTTAGATATATAACATAACAACAAAACATATACAGAAAAGAAATAGGTTTTTAGATTTTTTTTTTTGAAAACATCAAGCGTTTGGTGTTCCCTTATTCTGAGTGAAAGATTTCCCCAAAGTTTGGCACCTAAAGCACTAAAACATCTGTCACCTAGAATGTTAATCATCTGTTCTTGTTAATAAAAGCGAATGTTCTTCACTGCCATATAGTATTAAGTGAATTTTTAACCCCAAATTTAAAAAAAACATGAACTTTGAGTTTTATCAAATTGGGTTGAATCAAAAGTAACTTAACCCTTCGTTTATTGAAAAACTAATTTTAACTCCCAGTAATTATTGTATCTAAGTCACCTATCCCCTCCACACTATCTCATCTCTTTTTCATAGAATTGGAGATCGCATCATCTCATTTCAGCTGCACGTGGCTCATTTCTTCGACAAGCTTCTTAACTTTATTTTATGTGTTCATCTTATCCTCAAACACATATTTCCAAATTAAGAAGTGACACTTACAAATCCCCTTTCCTCTCGATGTCATCATCGATATTGATATAATTCTGAAAAATAAAGGATAAGACAGGTTGGTGATAATAATCTGCGTTGACGGATCGGTATCAAGTTTCACAAAACAGAAGTCATCTGTTGCAAGACCCGAGATAGACTGGCAAACTAACCCTTCAACGAGATCTCCAAGACAACTCTGTGTAGTGGAAAGACCTCAGCAAACTATAAGCCAAGAAAGAATAAGATGAAGGAAGCTGACCGCCTCATGCGTCGGACGACGCGGGAGTCCCTAAGTCTAAGTTTATAAGTAAGTCATCTGTTCCAGATTCCTGTAGGAAACGTAAAAGGTTTGCTGCTCAGTTTTCACCTAAATTAGGAATTATGTTGACACTAATACATTCGTGTATCACGGAAAGTTTAATATTTGTTCCCAATACATCGCCAGAAAATTAATTCCCAGTAGTGGCCAGTACAACATAGGCATCATTGAAATGTATTCCTAATTATAAGCAGATGCATAGTAAACTTAAAGTTCAGGTGGGATACAATTTTCAACCGTATTTCTTATTCATTGAGAAGAAACAATTTACCTACACACTGAGAAAAATAGGTTAAACTTTGCACCTTTAGCAATATCACCCCTGGAAGCACCTTTGGGTGCAAATTTACACCTTTTAGACCAATGTTACACTGGAAGCTCATTTAAAGGTGCAACTTTGCAACTTTAAAGGTCTGAAAGGTGCAAAGTTGCACCCGTAAAGGAGCCTCCAATGTGATAGTGGTCTGCACCCTTAGAAGTGCAAAGTTGAACTTATTTTTCTTAGTGTGTACGAAAGATTAAATGCATATAACTGACATAAAGTAATAATTTAATTACGGTTTTTGCTTTGATTTACAAAGAATCAATCATTAACCAGTACTGACTTACAGAACAGATATATGAAAATGTGTAAAGATTGTAGTCTAAGAGTTACATGTAAGTGTATATAAAACTATAAGTTATATTGTGAGTGACTTTTATTAACTAGGTTCATAGTCGTATGGATCAGTTGTTTCACTGTAGAAATAATTGCAAGGCTAATATCACTCACTATTAATTCAAATGCATACAAGATATATAACTTCATAATTGATATGAATGTCGATACATGATAAAATGTGTTGTAGGCATTATTTTTCAAAGATTTTGAACGCATTGGAGTAAAGAATTTACCATATCAGAATGATCATTACGAAATATCAACTTTTGTATGAATTTGTAAGAAATCGTAAGAAGAATTACCATTTACATTTAATTCAGGAATACTGTTAAATTGTCGGTTTATACAAATTACACAGACGTAATACAGACAAACCACCAAACTAATGTAAAGTTCACCCCTAACCATTCCCGAAATTTTGTTGAAGAAATTTCGAATCTTCGAATCATATACGAATCATACTGCTCTCCCTCTATACCAGGGTTGATGCTTTCAAAGCTATATAATATGTCATATACGCTTATCAGGTCCTTAATATTTCACTCTGTAGCATGAATGTGTCATATTCAATTTTTCTTACCTGGTTATACATAATGTTGGTCTGTTATACATTTTAGTATTTTATAGGGACGATTTCCTGCAAACACCTGGGGATGATGGGTGCATATTAACCAACAGGGAAGGATGTATACAAGGGATATCCCCCTTCCAGGGTCAGTAACTTTGGATTATCAGGTTTGAAAAAAAAATTGTTTGAGTGCATTTTCCTCCCAGCAAATTAAAGATAGATTTCAGGACTTGCAAGTCTATCACTTTAATTTATTATGATTACCAAACGGTAGTAAAGTATTTACAAATGGTGTGTTGAAAGTTTGAGATCCATACGTCACGAACTTATCGTTTTATGAGAAAAACTAATAACGATGCTACCAGAATATTGTTCTTTCCGTTAGTTTAAATTTTGCTCAAATTGCAGAACACGGTATGCATGACCAACTTACGGGCAGTGGGCGACTACGTACACATCTATGGTTTCAACGGTTGAACTCTGCGTGACTTTCGGCTAACGGCCGATCAGACAATTTTGGAACGAAGGGAACGTGCTCATCACTTTGCAAATTTTGAAATTTAACCGTCCAGATTTTCAAAAAAACTACGCATTCTACCCAAAGGCTCTATGACAGGTGTTTATTTAATATTTATACCACTCTTCACATTGAACGATTTGAGCTGATTTCATTCATTTTGCCGTTTTCTGGCTTCCAAATCCCGAACTCTATCTTTAATGCATGAAATTAGGATGGTGCAACCCCCTTCCCGTCACCAACTCCGTAAGTCAAAACGCGTATTGTCCACAAGGTGTGTTGCACCCACAAATGTAATAATCGCCCACAAATGTAACAACGCCCACAAATGTAGTAACACTTTACCCACAAATGTAATAATCACCCACAAATGTAATAACACTTTGCCCGCAAATGTAATAATCGCCCACAAATGTAATAAAACGTCCACAAATGTAATAATCTGTCGCCCACAAATGTAATAATGCATTTTACCCACAAATGTAATAATTTCGAACTGCTTTAGGATCTTCGGTTATGTCTTGACGGTTCTATCACCCTCCATAGTAGTCTATATATCAGACCCTAGTAAGTATCAGAACGATCTTACTTAGTCTATGAAGTAGACCTCAATGAGTATTTTCTTATCCATAAATGTGCTGACTTTTCAACGTAATTTCCATACACCCTGATAGTCTATACACAAGTACCCATCTACGGTTGATATATAGACTATTACAAAACTAAGACTACCGAGGATGGTCATCAGTAATAAACAAATGTCCATCAAGGACTGATACCTAGACTACGACTCATAGAAATTATTACATTTGTGGGCGAAGTGTTATTACATTTGTGGGTGATGCGATATCTTTATTACATTTGTGGGTAAAGTGCGTTATTACATTTGTGGGCGACAGATTATTACATTTGTGGGCGTTTTATTACATTTGTGGGCGATTATTACATTTGTGGGTAAAGTGTTATTACATTAGTGGGCGTTGTTACATTTGTGGGCGTGGGTACAACAAGGTGACCTATTTTCCAATTGGTTTATTATCGCGTTTCTTGAGTTTGGTTTGTGTTGGGTCGCCTGACTTGACTTTGTGAATAAGTTTTTCGATCAAAATGCACGCTCCGAACATCTTGTTGGGGGTCCCAAAGTGTGAAGTGAAGGAAATTCATCCCAGACGACCCATAGGAAGAAGAAGCAAGAAATAATTGTCACGTTCAGTTCAAACTGTCAGATCATATTACTCAAATACTCAAATACCCTGGAATCGACGAAATCCGATTGAAAACAAGAAATTAGACGTTATCGTTTTGAAACCCGATACGGGAAGGTGATTATTTTTATGTCGTAGAGAACACAAGGATTAAACGGGATGCATTTCGGTGTCTTTCGTAAAATGGGGATTATATCGTTAGGTGATTGGCGAACGATCGCAGTTGTTGGGGGATGGGTGGAAAGTGTGTATCTAAGAAATTGGAGGAAATCTTGGCAGATGTATAATTGCTAACACGCATAACGCTTGATACTTGAGTCACAATGTCAGTGCAAAGAAGGTAGGTATCTTCAGAAATCTTCCAGGATAACTTCCATAACAATGTCCTTAATAACGCTGTAAAATTCGTTCATTATTGAAGATCATTTTTCCGCCACATCGGTTATTGTTGATATCTGCCAACTTTTCATTATCATAAATACCACAATATAATTTCCATTTCAATCATGAACTTAATTTCTCCACCTCTTCTTTCCTCCTCCTTCTCCTCCTCCTCCTCATCATCATTCTTCTTCTTCTTCTTCTTCTTCACCTTCTTCTTCACCTTCTTCTTCTTCTTCTTCTCCTTTTTTCGTCTTCATCTTCTTCTACTTCTACTTCTTCTTCTTCTTCTTTTTCTTCTTCTTCTTCTTATTTTCTTTTTCTTCTTCGTCTTCTTCTTCTTCTTCGTCTTCTTCTTCTTCTTCGTCTTCTTCTTCTTCTTCTTCTTCTTCTTCTTCTTCTTCTTCTTCTTCTTCTTCTTCTTCTTCTTCTTCTTCTTCTTCTACTTTCCCCTTTCTTCGTTATTTGTTATTAGGTGTCTATCTTTTTCA
>JZLH01S0095581.1:1833-18170 GCA_001188425.1 Eucidaris tribuloides | reverse complement strand
CAATTTTCCTTGGAAATTGGACCGATATGCATTTTGAAACTTCTTGCAAAATGGTTCAGAATTCATATCTAGACCTTTTCAGTAAAACCAATAATTTGGTGTCGGCTTTTGTTGTGCTGTTCTTGTTTCTTGACATTGAGTAAAATTTTATACTCACGATATGTTTGTTATTTAACTCTTAACATGCCAGAGGATTTCCACCTCTATGGAATTTGTGTGTATTATGTGGTGTAGATCTGCGCTTTCGGCACGTTAAGAGTGAAATAATTAATTGATGGCAATTTCTTCATTTCAATTATCTTGTGCAAGTTTGTTTAGATATTTAATCACACATGTATGATGTAAATGAAATGGAATTATAAATGCAATGCTGGCCTAGTCTTGTGTCAAGGCCTGATAAATATGTTGTTTGGCATATAAAAGGGCATAACACAGTGCCATGTTGCCCTTGTACTTGCTGAATGACGAATTACACTTATATGCTTGGACTGTTCCACTGTGTTTAACCAAAATTTGATATGCTGTAATAAAGATTCATAGACACACCAGAAATGTGTCATGTTTACACGTTTCCTTCTTTGAAATCTTATTTTTGCACTCTTTTCATTACTCATGTTGACTACTTGTATGCACTTGGGACACTCTAGCGTGTTTTGGTGGAAAAGGTAATTTTGCATTTCGGACACTTAATCATCTACCAACTGAAATATATTACTCTTGCAACACTTGAAAGGTAAATGGCATGATTGGGAGTAGACCTGAACTTGGGGTAAAAACTATTCTAGAATCAAGTAAACGATGCAGGGGTTCTGTGAAAAAATCTGAAGTCTAAAGTTGACTCATTTTAAAATAATGTACACCAGTGTGTCTAGTCACAGACAAATTTGTAGTGTAGCCTTCTGTGGGGATTAAATCTATCGTGCCCCGATAAAATTAAGCTGCTGGCGTATTCATGTTTGATTCTCCTTAAAGGTAAATGACATGATCGGGGGTAGTCCTCAACTTGGGCTGAAACTACTCTATAATCAAGTAAACTATGCAAGGATTCTCCTGTGAAAATCTTCTTGTCAAATGTTGACTCATTGTAAAATTACTAATGTCAATATCCCTCGTGGCAGGCAAACCTGCTGTGTGGCTCTCTATGGGTCCTATTTTTATCGTGCTCCAATAAAATTAAGATACTAGTATGTTCATGCTTGATTTTCCTAAAGTTAACAAATTAGAGACAAATCCTTTCAGCCAGAAGATCCACTCCAGCTGGTGTATAGTTGGTATATATCTCAACTCATTTGGTTCTTGCGGCATTTTCAAGTGTTCCCAATCATGTCACTAACCTTTAAGTAAACAAACTCAAGATAAATCCTTCCAACCAGGAGATCCACTCCAGCTGGTGTACATTTGGTTCATCTTTCAACCAGTTTGGTTCTATAGGCATTTTTTTATTTCTCCCAATCATGTCACCGAGCTTTAAACTACCTGCACACACTTTCTAATTCTACCATTTTTAGGTGGAAGACTAATAGGTGTGAACAAGAAAGAAACGAGACTGTGACAGCCTATGGCCGTGTGAAGCTATATCATCGACTGCGCGAGCAACCCATGTCGCCTATATTGCTCAACATCTCATCAAAACCAATGCTGCAAAATGTCCTTTCACTCTATCCCACTCTTTGCCGCCTTTCTTCAGACTATGTTGAGTGCACGCGCCCTGCTTCGTCCCCGTCACGACATGAAAAGTGGCAACAAACATGAAGTGGGCAAATTGCAACGCTGAAAGTTGCTGGGTGCAATCTAGAGATTCTCCAGGAATCTTATGAAGAAGATCCCGCTTGTTATATCAGGGTGGGCCCAAGCAGAAAGAATGCTATGAGTACGATCGCTAATTTCTTCACCATTATCCGGCAAAATGTCATTAAATTTTTATTTCGGTTGGTTAGAACATTCTTTTGCCAAGTAAAACTGATAGCCAAGAATCATTGATTTTGAGTAAGGGCGTTTTGATTCTGGGCCATTTTTCGGAGGCAAATGCAATTTCCTCAAATTTGGCCAATTTTCAGAACAGGCGGCGGTCAATCGAACGCCGAGATATCTGGCGTCCCAGCTGCCATACCGGACAACGCGCAATGACAATGGAGAACAATAGGCTCGCCATCGTCTTCCTTATGAAAAGAAGAGGGCATTCCAGGCTTCTTTTGTCATTGCGGTTTGTCGGTATGGTACAGTGTAAGCTGAGGATGCAGAATATCACGGCGTTTCGATGAACCGCCGCTGTTGAGAAATTGGCTAATTTGGGAATTGGCATTGCCTCCGAACAATGGCCCTAGAATCGAACGCCTTAGCTCAAAATCATGATCTATGTATCATTTTATTGAGAAAAGAATGTTCTAAACGCAAGCGAAATAAAATTACTGACATTTTGCCGAATAATGTTTGAAGAAATGTAGCGATCTATACTCGTAGCATTTTCTTCTGGCCACCACTGTATTGCATTTTCTCATAAGCTTCCAGGAGAAGCTTCAAGACACCCGTTTGGTCCCCACTCCACCCAACTGAAGCGCAGAAAGCTTCAGATTGATTCTCGTCTTCATGTTTGTGCAACCTCTAGATGGTGACGTTGGGTAGTTGGGTATATTCACTTATACAGCCTGAAGAGAAGGCCAAAGAGTGAGATAATGGGTTGAGACAAGTAATTATAGCAGAATGTAGATGAGATGTTGGGCACAACAGTGACATGTAAGTGGGCAGCTGTGGTTCTAATAAGGGGCTTAAGCACCGCCCTACCCCCCTCCAAAAAAAAAAATGCTCAGGCCCCCCTAAATTTTTTGAGAGAAAAATATTTTAAACAATGAAAAAAATAATTACACCACAGCCTTAAACCCTTGGGCTCGATGCTACACCGGCCTGTTTTTCATTGAGAGACGACGCGATTTTTACGTGGTTGCTAGTGTAAGGAATATAAACTAATGTTTTCTATAAATTTCCGCACAGATTATTTATTTTTTTTGATTTATACTGGTCGAATTGTGCAAGTGTTCAGGACAGACGCATAAACAGTAAAACTGCCTTACCGTTAATCTAATGTTGACCAAAAATTTGGTCGAAGATTTTTGGGCCTTCTGTAAGAACCGCTCGTCTCTGAGTGTGGTGCAAATGCAAGGGCTTCTGTACAGCCCGTCGTCCCCAAGGTGTAAAGAGTTTTGGACTCGATTTGGATTAAAAGTTAGCCCCCCCCCCCTCCCCAGCAACCTTTTTCACGCATGACCTGCTGGAGATACCGAGAAAAATTTTGGAGACCTTGAGATGTGGAATGAAAATAGTTTATTTTTGAGAAGTGTAGTTTGGGGTGGTATGTTTGTTTATAAGCATGTTGGCCATTATTCATTTGTGTATGCCTGCATTGGTGTGTGTATGTTGTGTGTTTTGTGTGGTGTATGTGTGTTGTGTGTATGTGTGTGTATTGTGTTTGTCGTTGTGTGTGTGTGTGTGTGTGTTGTGTGTTGTGTGTGTGTGTGTGTGTGTGTGTGTGTGTGCGTGTGTGTGTGTGGTGTGTGTGTGGTGTGTGTGTGTGTGTGTGTGTGTGTGTGTGTGTGTGGTGTGTGTGGTTGTGTGTGTGTGTGTGTGTGTGGTGTGTGTGTGGTGTGTGTGTGTGTGTCTCACCACAGATATACTTATGGGGTATCGTAGGAGGGAAACAGGAACACCGCGTGTGGAGTATGTTTTGCTTGTTGGGATATATCTGTACCCACAAAGGAGAATATATCTGGCTTAAAACATACATATATACAACAATTCTGTAAGTGTACGCCCTCAAAGTCCATTTTTATGGAGTTTTGCTTAATTTAAGCACAACTCTACTATAATTACATCACGACGTACTTGTCACATTGTACATGGTTCCTTATGAGATGTCCCCATAAAGGTATACTAGTAGCTGACAGCACAAACATCACTGACAAACATCAAATACCCGCGTTATGTATGTCCATGTGTGTGTGTGGTGTGTGTGTGTGTGTGTGTGTGTGTGTGTGTGTTGTGTGTGTGTGTGTGTTGTGTGTGTGTGTGTGTGTGTGTATGTGGTGTTGTGCGTGTGTGTTGTGTGTGTTCTCTATCACAGATATATACTTGTAGGTTATAGTTACAGGAACCCTTGTGGGGTATTTATTGCTTGTGGGGAATAAATCATGTACCCCACAGTACGTAACTATAGTTCACTAGACGTCCATCTCTCTGATGCTATTAGAAATTAACGTATTTAAACGCATGGCGGCTGGCTATTATCTATTTAGAAGTTTTCATTTTCCATAGAAAGTCTGGTTAACAATTTAAGTGTTGATATAATTCATGATACGCGTCATGCGGATTTTCTCAAAATATGGAAAATCTTCTCTTTATTTGGGAGCCAATTCACTGAATCGTTATCGAATATGTACACGCCTCCTTTTCAGACTTCGCACTAACCACGCAGGTCTATGTGATGCCGGTCCGCAACATTTTACATTCTCACATGGTAATACTAGATTAATATCACCATCTTGACGAGAATAATTGGTATCATATTTGTGTTTGTTCAAAGCCATTTAGAATTTGTAATTTACTTGGGGGTCTATGTAATAGAATCTATTGCATAATTGCATATTTCTAGCAATATTACATTACATTTTAATCAATTGAAATTATCTACACACTTTCCAACTGAATGCAATGAATGATGTAACTTCTCACAGCAATTACTTTGTTAGATTGTTTGTAAGTTATCTAAGCGTTAGATTCAATTGCAAAAAAATACTAATACTTATGATTTAATTATGTGTATTTATTACCAAATAATGAAGCTTAATTTTTACACGATGATTAACTATGTGTACGTTTGACGCATGTAGATCTATATTTTGATTTTAAATTTTCTATTTCATGCTTGGTAAAATTACCCCAGGCTAGTAAATTAATGCACGCAAGGCCAGGGCAAGACCGAGTTGTAAAATATAAATTTAAAGTTATCAACAATTTACATCTATATTCATAATCTTTTTCTCACAGCAGTCAACTCTCGACAATGATTGAGTCATATTAAAGAAATAAAAATACATGTGAATCTAACGACTAGATAAGGGGATAGCAGATATTATATATCTACATGTCCAGGATAATACATTGACTAACGACTCTAGAAAAAGGGGGATGCAGATTAAACACTGTTCTTCAGGAGGTTACGTCGTTGGATCTTAGATAGAAAGGTCAATGTGGACAGAATTTTGGCAGGTACCTGTGGAGTCAAGAGGAGATACCTGCAAATCTAACTTAGAGATCGTTTAAAATACCTGAAAAATGTTGACCGAATCCGAACACGACTGGTCAAGCTTAGCTTTAGGTCTAGTTATGTGCCGTGTCCTTCCGTAAATTCCGCGACCGGGATTAGCGCTACCCTAAAAAATTAGCTAAAAACAACAAACTAGGCTAATGCAGCAGCTTCTGACGACTCCAGACTATGAATAATGTGAACGCTGCCTACGCTAATTCGGTATCGCTAGCTTTAATCCAGCAAGCTATTACTGGATCCAACGCAGTCCCGCAACGTTAGACTGAATGCTTCATACCTGTGTATCCATTTTTATTCTTATTTTTTACTTTTTTATGCATTTACCGTATTCATCTTGACTAGAATATTTTAAAGTTTAGATCTAACCTAATGTTTAGATCTATCAGCTGTACAAAAATATCTGTCAGATCGTATGTACGGTCCTGTGTCTTTTCTCTTCGGGACTCCTCATTTAAACAGTACTAACTGAGCTGCATTAATGAGGTCCCCGAAGAAAGCGAGAGAACAGACAAGCCGGTCGGTCTAGTACGGTAGCGTAAACTAAAATGCCTGAAAACGTCAAAAAAATAATGTTAATAGGTACACAGTTCGTAAGCTTTTAAACGCAGACCTTGTCAAACTTAACCGATCACTCTAAGATTAAATCTTACTAACTTAGTCCCAGGAAATCAAAGTCTAGGCCTAATCTTAACGCTATGATTTACAGGTATTACATTCCTACGTTAGTTAGATCTCAGAGATGACTACTTAGGCTGTGCAATCAGCGACTGTTAAAGTTTAAATAGTAGAGGATCTAGCTTGCACATACGAACAAGCATCGCGGAACGCGACAGCGTTTCTATGAGGCTAGCTTGCAATGTCTGAGCACCATAACACTTGTGTTGTGGACAGTCACTCATTGTGTCGTTCTTCGTAGACAGTCGATACGTAATCGCTAACGTTAGATACCCTGATCTAAGTTAGGTTAGAGTCTAACGTTTACTCTACTCAAAGCTAGGGTCTACCGCCCCAAGAAAACTCGTGTAGAAATCTACGTTTTAGTTTAACACACGTCACGAGAACCAACTACGTTAGTAAGGTCTAACGTTAAGTTAACATCCGTGGTTAACATAACGTTTCTAACGTTGATAGGCTAAGCCTGAGCTGAGAGCCTCTAGGGGGGCCGGGGTTATCGACCGTGAGTCAGACATCCGTCATACAGATTCTATCACGAAATCTATTCGTAAACATAGATCCTTAGGCTTAGTAAGTAAATGCTCTTTAAGACTTACCGCTTTGATGTTCTTTGAACAAGCTCGTTATGTAGATAGATCTCTCATCCGCGGGCTACCATCTCAATCAATCGAGTCCAAGCGAGGATCGCCATGTTGTATTATTTATGATACTTGTGTGGCAGTGTACAAGGCATGCAGGCCCATTAAGCCTGTGTAAATTTGGCATTGCCTGCGCAGACCGTGTTCGCCGGGATAAAAAATTAAAAATAAAATTATGCTAATTAAGTTTATGACGTCCCGCAGAAGGCGTGTCGCAGTCAGGAATTGACAAGTAGTGATTTTCAAATAAGGAATTAGTTTCATGCTTATTTGGGAAGCTGGGTGACGTAGTTTGTCTTTCTATGAATTATCAACAGCCTTAATTGTTAACAACGTGTCCCTATGGGAATGAAGAATCTTCTAAACGGATCGGCAGCGCCGGGCCAAGATGGACGTCCTAGATAAATCTAGTACGTCTGTGATGTACGCCACGAAGGAATACCTCTACGGTAGCATATACGCGGCTCAAAACATATCCAACAACTTCTGTATAGTGTTAGGCCACTTAAGTCATTTTTACGGATTTTTTGCTTAAGCTAAGCACGACTCTACTTACACAGGCATGCTTGTGGGGACCCAAAATGTACATGGCTCTCATGAGCATGTTCGCCCACAAGGTATATCTGGTACTGATACACAAACATAGCCTAAACACCCCCACAACATTAGTACCGCCCACCAAGTAATGCTTGTAATATGTGTTGTGTTTGTGTGCGTGGTGTGTTTGGGCTGTGATTTCGAAACACCTAGCAAGAAACGGGACAAATGATTCTCGAAAAACCCCTTTAATTTTCCCAAAAATTACATAATAGAAATAATGTCGATGAACAGACGCAATACATAATGCTTATACATTAATTTTACGCGATAAGGATCGTTGATTCTTTGCTACTCATCCCTGGCCGATCGAAGAAAAATATGACCGAGTAAAAAGTTAAAGACCATCCGGTGAATAATAGGACGAGCTAAAGAGGAGGACGATAGGTAGTCACCATTACAAGCGTGTACACCATGCGCGTGTGAAAAAACGCGTAAAAAGGGTTGTTTTTCACGGTCGGACGATGTACGAGCCGTAATCGAAAAGGGATCAAACATCGCCAAAAATCGGGAAAAAAGGGTAATACTTTTAACCAGGAAGGCTTACTTCAAAAGGTATCTTTCAGAGCTTGAATACTTGTTTAGGGTAGTTGGATCGACTTTCAATTACGTGTTTAGGGTCTATTTTGAGAAGTCCATACACCGCGCATGGTGTACACCTGTAATGACACTGCCACCCCGCCCCCCCCCGGGGCTAGCCTTTCTTCTACTTAACATTGTTCTGTTTTTGTTGTGGCGAGATAAACACGAACACCCTGCACGCCACACCCCACGCACACACACACACACACACACACACACAGCACACACATCACACACACACACACACACACACACAACATCAACACACAACACACACAAACAACAACACCACACACAGCACACAACACATACACACAGTGTACACATACCACACACACATACACCTACCTCACACACGACACACACACCACAAACAAACAAACAAACACACAGACACCACACATAGCAACACATGCACACATACACACACATATAGCACGCTACTACACACATACACGCGCTCAACAAACATACCAACACGCATAGCATACACGCATACACTACATTCACAATACAGCACTCATCACAACAACATCACGCAGTCACACACACACTCACACAAACAACAACACCAACACACACACAACACACACACCACTACACACATTGGCACACATACACACACATACACCTACCTACACCATACACGGCGTCACACAAACATACAACACGCATCATACACGCATAGCCTACATTACAAATATAGCACTCCATCACACAACATCACAGGCACGTACACACACACTCACACACACATATCAGCATACCACCATGCACCCACATCACACCTACACCACACTCACCAACACATACCACCGCACCTACACACGATGACATGCGTCACACTCACGCACACACAACACACAGCAATACATACACATCACAAATACACCTCGACACAACATCAACGCACGTACACACACACTCACACACATACACATACGCCACATGCACACATACACGGACATACACACACTCACTACACATCACGCCACCTACACACACATAACATGCGCACACTCACGCACAAACACACACACGCATACAACTAGCACTCACAAATTACATCCATCACACAACATCAACGCACAGGCAAACACACACACCACCACACACGCATCACACACACCCACACACACACGACACAACACACACACACATACACACACGCACGCGCGCAGCACAAACTGCTGCGTAATACTGATGCTAAATTGTGTTTCTGTTACCATCTGAAAATATGAATTCTTGAATAGTTTACTTCAAAACTATCGTTAACGCTTTTAAAAAGGACTATAGATGAGTTCAGGCAATTTTCATAACCAATCCCAGTAGACTATTGTTTTACAATAATGAAGAGTTTGTTTGCAACACTCTACAAGTCCATTTTTGTCATTTTTTTTCACCTATGTCACTGGAGGGGGGGGGGAATTGACCCGCCACCCAACCCGCCCAACCCCCCGCGATGAATTTTAACGGACCATTTCGTACGCTAATTTTTTTTTGACCAGCATCGCTCGCATAACTTGTTCTTTCGCGTCTGAATATCCTATGACGCTACTTCAGCGAAAATCGGACAGATATCTTTACGACGCTGCACGATTTTTTTTCCATGCATGTCATCTCCTAATTGCTCAAAAACGTGATTTTTTTTCTATAGCAAAATAATTGCAAATTGGTGGTGGTTTTTTTAATTTAAATCATATGAAGTGAATATGAATATTTTTCACTTTCTCTGGCTGCAAATTAAATTTTAGTCATAATTATGGCTTCACGAGCTCTACAGGCGCTAAAACAGAAATACTGAAGAAATGCATGAAACAAAGATGCGTGAGAAATCATTCTATATGGCAAACTTTTTGTAGATAATTGTGAGAAATGTTAAAAAGATATATTTTCAGCTATAAGTACCCAAAGGTTTGGAAAAGGTGTATGTGTGGTTAATGCACAGCAAGACTCGCTTGTAAACAATAGATTCACGTGGCATAAATATCGGTTTGTAAAAAAGATATGTAAGACGAGTTTGTTAAAAGATACACACAAAACAGTATATTTAGATAAAAAAATAGGGCCAAAACTTTATATGAAAAGTATCGGTTTTTTCGGAATCTCACGCACGAATTTTAGCAGAAATGAACACTTTCAAACTGTCACTACTAACCACATTCTAAATTTAGGATGGTTTTCAATTCACAAATACTTGACGTATACGGTGTAGTGATTGGTTGGAAGGTCTTATTTTTCTTGCAAAAAAAAATCAACTGTATAGCATTTATCGGTTTCTTGCTATTTAACATGATTTTAGGTCATATATAATCCGATTAGAACTATGTTGAGAGCTGCTAAATCCATTAATAATCATTGACAATATCGACCCTTACTATTCCGCAGTTTTGTATTTTAAATTTCATTAAAATGGTGTTCGATGACTGGTTTTGTGCAAACAAACACTTCAATAAACATAAGAAACAATCCAATTTACATGTATTTTGTTGCAAAACTGAGTGTATCATAGCTTATTATAAAACTCTATTATGAAAAAAAAAAAACATTTGGTGAACGAGGTGTGGATCCTGGGGGGCGGGGGCCGATCGCCCCCCTCCCATGAAAATATTGGGGGCAACATATCGATTTGCCCCAATAATTTTGACAACTAGAGAAAATTCATAATTATGCAATTAAACATATGTTTTATAAAAAGCATTGGAAAGCAATAATGAAACCATTAAACATGGCAATAAAACACTCAAACTATAAAGACTGTCAAATTCTTCGCGCGCGTCGCTTTGCCGCAAAATTCTGACATTTGTTTCACGTTCTTGTCTCCCCCGCCCGCACCCACCCAACCCGAAACATGGATAGACCCCACTGATGGAAAATATGCCAGTTTTGGTTAAAAGTACTGTTTGTACATTACATCAAAGATATAATTACCATACTGTGCTGTGTAATTAATCTACTTCACGTTAATAACAATTACTTTAAGGAGTATATCACAACCCACCTGTCAGCATACACCGTTACTGTTAGACTCAATTATTTCTTTTGCAGCTTAAGATTATTTGTACATCAATATGGTCCTAAGCTAGAGTCCAATGGTTATGGGTATTAACCGTTGTTTTTGTGAGCCATATTTTGACGGATTCATAGTCTAATTTTGTGGGTATCTGATTCCAAACGATGGGTTGCGGGCAAAATTACCTTGAGTTTTTTTTTGCCTGTTTTTGTGGCAAAAAACGCAAAAATTCAAAGCCGATGGAACAGGAATAAGTAAACAATGTTTTTGTAATTGTGAGAATTGGAATATTATGTACATGGTGATACAAAGAACACCCTCAGCAAAATGTGGCGAAAATTTTGATTTTTTATATTTCTGACAGATCCCCGCCCCCCCCCCCCCCCCCCCCCCCCCTCCCCCCCCCCCCCCCCGCCCCCCCCCCCCCCCCCCCCCCCCCCCCCCCCCCAGCCCCCCCCCCCCCCCCCCCCCCCCCCCCCCCCCCCCCCCCCCCCCCCCCCCCCCCCCCCCCCTCCCCCCCCCCCCCCCGCCCCCCCCCCCCCATCCCCCCCCCCCCCCCCCCCCCCCCCCGCCCCCCCCCCCCCCCCCCCCCCCCCCCCCCCCCCCCCCCCCCCTGCTGCTATCCCAGTAAAATCAAATTATTTAAAACCTATACAAAACATATATACCGAGTATATGTTATGCAAGCAGTTCTGTCTTCAGACACTGGTTGTGCAAAAGTTTGCTAGCATTTTGGGAAACCTTTCCTAAAATCGCATTTACTATTGGCCGGGCACTAACATGTTGAACTATTCAAGAATTTTTGGATGGGCTGTGAGCGGTTAACGCCCAAACACCAAAATTGTGCTATAACAGAAACAAGAACACACACTTGAAATGTATTATTTCTACAAACATCATATTGCTTCCATTATGCCAAAATTTTGATTTTCTGGCCTAAGTTTCGCCGTTTTTGCTGGTTATCGTTGATCTCAAGCCATTAATTTAATAATCACTTATGATATAAATTAAATCGAAAGGTAAGCAAGAATATGCTGAATATCGTTAGGGTATATTTGCAACAGGGATTTTTCTCCTCATTTTTGGCCTAAATTGGCAGCGTTTTTTTGGCGGGAAAGAACCCCCGATTTACTTTCTAGTTTTAAAAATGGCTAACCATCAAGGTCAAGAAATTGTGCCCACAAACTCATCACATATCGATCCATGACAAAATTATAATCGCCAAGGCAAACAAATCTGGGGTATTGGACCGCACCACCCCCTCCCTTTAAAAAAATCAAAGTTTTCTTTAATTTTCAGCAGAAATAATAACCCCGCCACCCAAAAACAAAAAAATCATTTTTAGTTACTCGTTACAACAGTAAGTGACCCGATCTGTATCTTCAGGCAATGTAAGAAATATAGAGTCCTAACAACAAAAGCCACTTTCTAACATCAATATTATCACGTTTTTGGTATGAAAAAAGAAATCATTGATGTTTGTTCCCAAAAAAATGTGATGTGTATTTTTTTTTTTTTTTTGGGGGGGGGAGGGCAAAAAACACCCCTATCACCAACCAACTTTTTTACCTTAACGCATCATTTGTGTAAAATGTTATCCTAGCATAAAGAAACCGACAGGTAACAAGAATATACTCAATATTTAATAGGATATTGGAGCAAAAAAGGTATTTTTTTAAGTTGATTTTCTCATGATTTTGAAAAATGCCTTGTTTTGTGGTAAAAACCCCGGAATTACTTTTCTGGTGTTCAAACCGCTACCAAAATGTTTAAAGTGTGCCCACATGTTTTCAACATATCGACTATAAAAGGCAAAAAAACAACTTTGTTTTTCTTTTCTTAATTTTTAGCCATAAAATGACTCCCCCCCCAAAAAAAAACCACTCTTTAGTTAAGCATTGTTTATAACAACAAATAGCTTTCGAACCTTCAGACAAATGTAAGAAATATAGATCAATCCAAAAATTGCACTCTCCACATGAATTATAGAGTTTAATCATAAAACTAAACAAATTCATGATTTTTGTCCCCCAAATGCGGGGTTTTTAGTCAAAAACACCCACTGCCACCAAATTTTTGACAATCAATCATTTTCAGTATTATGATTATCCTTCGAATAAAACTGGTTGTGGTTTTGATCTATGGTGGGAGGGGTTACGTCGACAAACTAGAGGCACCGTTTTAAGGGTTGGCCGCTACACTGAAGGACGCTATGTTACAAAACAGGTCACATAGTCTCTACGCTTGGACTCCTAACTAACATGTTTTTATCCAACACCATCTTACTCAACTAGGCCTAATTTTGTACAATTGATCGACGAACTAAACATTGAACGTACCAGAATAATGTTTTTGATATACTGAATGAAACAATGCACTAATCAAAGGATTCGGCAAAATTGAAGTCGCTAAGGACAAAAATTAAAAGCAATAACTTTCAGGCTGTCCGCCATGACCAACTTTTTGAATTTGTATTATGCATTTAAACTCAGGTGAAAGAAACTTAAACATCACTCAAATAACATTTTCCTTTTTCGAATTTTTTGTTTGTCCACTTTTCTTTAATTGACTTTGGTAAATGTTTGATTCATACACATCAGGTGTATAGAAGTGTCCTAATTAATATCATTCACAACTTTAAACTGTAAAATTCAAATTACAATCGAGTCGAAGAACTGTAAGTAAACATATTAACGTGATTGTCTTCACAAAATCTGTTTTTTTTTTTGTCAGCGCCAAATGCTTCTTAGGTTATACTATCATCACAAACGATGTCTGTGTCTATAATTGCTTCTACCACACAATAATACTTAATAATACCATTTATGCGTTATACTGATTAATAATGACTTGATGATGATGATGATGATGATGAATGATGATGATATTAATAATAATAATAATAACAATAACAATAATAATAATGTGACAATAAAATAACAATAACACAATATAGTTACATATACTGTGCAAATATACAATAATAGATGTATATATATATACTGTTATATAACCGCTCCCTACTCAAAGTATTGCAACATACATCATAAACCATACATTTTACGTTGAAGGGGTCCTTTTCTAAAAATGCATGTACGCATATACTCCGTTTATTATTGGAAAGTTACAATTTTTTTTAAAAAAATAAGATCAATGAATTATACTTTCTCGTTCCTTCTCCAAGGCGGAAGAGATTATCAAATGCAAGGCGTGCCCCTGCAGACAGAGGGATGGAACATAAATTTTAACCCTTTTTTTGCTGCCAGCGTAGGGCGCGTGCGGCGTGTAATTAAGCAGCCTGCATCGTAATTGTTTGCAGATTACTTTAATGAAATGGGTTGTTAATGGTTTGGACAAGACTTCGCATGGCAAACATAAAATGGCACTATGTATCCCTTTGAGGGGTCTCAGAAAGAAAGACCCGACGTCTCGAAGACGATAAGTGACCTCGTATTCTTCACTCAAGACAGGTGTAAGGCGAAAACGCCCATATTTTAAAGCAGACCTCTTCAAGAATATAATGTTCTTAGCTTCTTGTTTCTACTTCTACAAAAGGGCAGTTAGCTGGTTGTATAACATCTTAAAATTACGTCATGAGACTTCTCGGTACACTGGATAGTAATGATGGCGAAGAAAAAGCCTATCATCTTTTATGAGTAGCCTCTACTCTTCCATACTGTCACTGTCCTTAATGAAGAATAGGAGGTCACTTTCGTCTTCGAGGGCGTGGTCTCTGCTTCTGAGACCCCTTCAGAGGATCAAGTAGGACATTTTTTGTTTAGCAGGAAGTCTTCCAAAGCCATTAAAACAGCGTTTCATCTGGTAATCGCTGACAACGCGAATTAAGCGATGGCTAGTGTTATATCTAAACCACGACCACCTATACGGGAGCGAAAGAAAAGGGTTATAAATTATAGTTCCCATCCCTCTGTCGCACGGCGCGCTTCGCCTTTGTAATCTCTGCCGCCGTGGAGAGGGGACGGGGCGGGAAAGCGAGAAAGTATATTCATTGATTTATTTAAAAAAAGCCAAATTGCAATTTTCGCAATAATAACCCGGGAGTTAGGACATCCCTTTTACAAAGACCCCTTCAACGTAAAATGTATAGCAGTTTATGTATGTTGGCAATACTTTGAGTAGGGAGGGTATATACAATAGGGTGGGACGAAAAATGACATTTTTTCTCCTGATGCGACTTGTGAACTCTCAGGGAAATTTCCTGGGTATAGAGTATTATTATGCCATAAGTATCAGTAAGATCGCGAGGATTTGCACCAGGCAGACCGTAATTTTTTGTTCACGAAATTGCCCTATAGCTCTGTATTGAGAGTATATAGCCTATTAGGACTTGTATGTGTATGTGCCTTATAAGATGTGTGTACCACTTTCAATAACAGCATTTATACTACATAATTAATAGAGTGTTTTACCTGTAAATTGGTTTGCTCTATTGTGTACATGTTTAGCAACACAGGGAGGCGAGTGGTCGAGGGGTAACAGCTTTGGGGGTGGGTAAAAAGAGATGGCTTTTAAAAAACCCCGCTAAATTTCTGAGGAAGTATATGCAGAACCCCCGCTGGTTTTCTTGATTTTTGGATAATATTGGGGATCGAAGGGCAATCCCTTTTGCAGCCCCACACCCCCATCTCACCCTGCTGTACCTGGCCCCCCCTTGTTTTAAGGCGATGACCTGGTAGGTCATACTGAAGTGCAGTGGCGGAGTTGGTTGTCAGGTATCACCGCGCGCTTCCGCGGTGGGGTGCCTCCTACTTTTGCCCTTCTATTTCGATCAGATCCCCAACCTCCACACCAAGCGCTTTTCCGCGGTCAACAACGCCCGCTCCAAGCGGGGGGGGAGAAAATTTTTTCCTAAATTAAAATGACAAATCATGTTTCTATCTAGCTACCGGTAAATGGGGGTGGTTTTGCCATATAAAGGTTTATCTAACGTAAAAAAGGGGTTATCAAAGGGAGGGGTTGTTTGAAACCAAACCCCTGCACTCGCACGTATCCCTCCAGCTTTCATGTTTTTAACAACAAGGGTGGGCGGCCTATTAAATAACAGACAAGGTGACCTTTTATAGGTGGAAAACACGCCCCGTTTTTGTTATGGGGTAGCCACAGATAAGGGAGAATGCCCATGAGTTTTATATCTCAGGATCCCATATTTCAAAATCAGAAAATCAGGGAGGGGAATTATGCATGTGTGTCTTGAGCATTTCATGAATTCTCCGGCCGGCGTTTTTCCTTGATAGAAGGGGCGGTTTTTTACCCACTCCAGAGATGTTTTTGGACACGTCGACACTGGGCCCTTGTGGTAATGAATTATAACACGTGTAACACAATAAGAACAATTTACAGGTTAAGCCACTCTATAATTATGTGTATAAATGCTGTTGATTGACAGTGGTAGCACACATCTCTAGACATAGCTGTGGACAATACAAGGCATAAAGTCATTATATGGAGCCTCATATCCCTCTTAAGCCTACTTGCCCGCCCCGCCACTGCCACG
>JZLH01S0095563.1:1674-25710 GCA_001188425.1 Eucidaris tribuloides | reverse complement strand
CATTGGAGTAGTGAGTGCCATAGTGAAACTTGTCGATGGTGCCTGAGGGATCCTCAAAATTCTCATACCTGCAAAATAATGAAAATGCAGAATGAAAATTAATGATTTGATTATAATTATGAATCTCTCATTTCTGAAGGAAAGAAAGTACACTGGAAATAACTCTACATTGATTGAAAATGGGAAATTAGAAGAATGACAACAACTTCAAGAGGACACTGCAAGATTAGTTTCCAACATTTTTCAATTGAATTATAACTAAATAATATTGTCAATAATTGATCACAACTGTATCCTGATAATTTGTGATTGTTAGTAACATTCTTTGACTTCTATCTCCCAAATTCTCTTAGTTGCAATTCTACAATAGATCATTTTAAGTCTGCTTTGAAAACAGATCTGTTTAAATTGACTGATATATTATGAATGTCATACAGTACCTCAGTCTCTAATCCCTCCTTCCTTATTTTCTTAGTGCATAGAGACATACCCAGCAATGTTTTATGCACTAAATAAACATGAATTATTATTTTACTGGACTTCTGTAAATGAGCATTTTTCCTAGGTTAGTCATCACACAAATTTTGGTGTGTGTACCTATTTCTTATTGTATTGACAAAATGGGTGGATGACAAGGAAAATTGAGATTACAAAGTGAAGGAAAATTTGGTATATCACACAAAAGCAAGCCAGGTTAGTTTCAAATCACAGGCTTTTGTCGTGAAATGAATATTCAAGTTCACTAAATACTCAGTGCAAAGGAATGCAATGTAAGGGGACACCATAAATTGTTATTTAGCAAATATTTCATTCAAACTGATTGTTTGTGTAGAGTGTGTTTGTGTTCGCAGTTCATTGTTGATCAAGACATGTTCTTACTTGCTCTTGACTTCGGCAATGTTCTTGGGATTGACGACCCCGATGGGTTTGGAAAGGTCACGGAAGACGGCTGGATTGGTGATGTCAAGTTCCTCTGACGTGTAGTCTGACAGTATCCATGGAAACTAGGAAACACAGAAAAAAGATGGATTTCATATCGTCAAGAACCTGCACATCATTTTGATGATGATCAATATTTTGATGCTTTGTTTCCTTATGTATGTATTTAATAAAGATAACTACAAATTCCACCAAAACCTAACATGTTATCGGTCAAAGTTTAATGAAATGTATATACGGTTAAACTGAACAGTAACATAGAAGACTGAACAGGTATTCTTTACATTGATACGTTGTCTTAGGAAAACACAAACACATGTATAACCCCAACAGAAGTAACAAATTCTACCTAATAAGGGGTTTTAGGTCAAAGTTCAACAAGTGATATAAAATGTTGGTGTTCTCTTAATTATCAAGCAATAAAACAGTGATTTGTAAACTTCAATACACATTATTTTACTTTGACAAGTTCACTTACATAAATACATAATTTCAGTATTACTCTAACACAATGGACAAATTCTACAAAATAAAGATGTACAGGTCATTTAACATTCTCAGTTTTCTGAATTATGTGTATGTACATTTTATTAGGAAGACCCACATGTATAACACATGTAGGTCTTCCTAACAAAAAAATGCACATACACATAACTGAGAAATGATTTTAATGCTATGAGAGTTGCATGCTATGAAACACTTGCATCATCAAGAAAATAATAAAAAATCAAAATGTCTGGGAGCCACAACATTTTGCCCATGGGTAATGTACATAATGATATTTATACTGTATATGCTTATCACTTAAAATTTACAACAATTTCCAGTACACTTGAAGTTCTTTTGTGATAACTGGCATGAAAATACAATTATACAATTTGACAGAATGATGATAATTTGTCAGATTTTCCAAAACTATACTCTGCTTAAAAAGTCAGAGTTCAACAATCACACTTACCACAGGGTACTGGCTTAGATCGTTGTACGTTCTACCAGCAATGGTGTTCAACTGCATCAGGTAGTCAAAGTTGGAGATCTCTCTGTTCACCCATTTCTGGGTCAGGCCAGAGGCCTTCAGGAGATCCGCTGGTGACTTGGCCCCAGTATAGTACAGGTTGGGGGGTCTCATGCCCAGGATCCGGCTGTAGGCCTTGTTTCTGATCTGCAATGGCAAAATGTTTATTCAACTTACGTTTTAATTCATAGGTCTTCACAAATATTAAAAATAATTCCAAACAATCTAATTATTTAACATGCTTAAAGTAAAATTATACAAATTTGGGACAAAAATGGTACAAAGAACAATTCTGCCAACACTATATCTGCTGCTGTGTCAAAATAAGTGAAATGTATAAATGGTGAAAGGTTGCAACACCATACCTGCCAACCTTCCCGATTTTTCCAGGGCAGTTCTGGTCTTATTACACTTATTAGGCGGTACAGTAAACAATAAAAAGTTTACATAATTAAAAAAAAATTAGATTAGAGTGCGAATGAGAAAAATATTTGAAACAGCTGAACCAAAAGTTTTCTTATGAGAAAAAGCATGAATGAAACAAACCTTTTGTTCCGGCACTCACCAGTGAATGTAAACACGGAATTTGCATCACAATTTGGGCGTTGCATTAAAATCACTATAGTGACCAATGCACTTGGTTCAGTAGTTTAATTTATTTTGGTCATTCATGTTCTATTCTTATTTTAATCTACGTTTTTCTTGTTGAACGCACCGCCTAGTTACTGTAATAAGACCAGAACTGCCCTGGAAAAATCGGGACGGTTGGCAGGTATGCAACACTGACCCTTGTGATATCTTGATGTGAACAAGTCAGGTGAAAATCAGTACAGTCTTGAATTATGTCATTACATTTCAAATGAAGAAGCAACTATATCACACATACTATAACTTCTCCAATGAATTATACATTCACCTTTAATACTAGTGACACATTCCCATTTCATATAGTTTGAGTCCAAATCTAAGACATTGGGTAGCAACACACAAAAACAGGATCACAATTCATGGTATTTTACTGACACAGAAATGTGGGAAATATGACACCTATATTTACTCCTCATATTTCACTTCATTTGTATATGTATTACTCCCCCACATACTTGTACACACAAACAAATAAAAACTACAGAAATACATGTACAGAGTCTCAGACTAGCATGGGGATAACAAAAATTAACAGAAAAACATGTTAATCTATCTCCCTCATATTTTCTTTTTACTGATGGCTAATTTTATTTGTTGCAAAAGCAGTTGAAGGGAATGTACTTTACCTTTCTGTTGCTGAAGTTGATGAAGTAGTTGGTCTGGTTGATGAAGAATATCTCAATGGCACTACGCCTAAGGTTATACCTCCTTAGATGGACCTCCCTTAGATGTGAAAGCGACCACTTGAAATCCTGACCTACACCTGTAGAGATAAACACACATACATTTATTTCATTTTTAATTCTTTGTTTATGTTCCAAAACATGTCAAGATATACATGTATGTATAGGTACAGCACACTAAAAATTACTAAATACTACAGGAGAAAAAAATTGAATTTTTCCAATGCAGCACCTTGCATTAACTCTTTACATGCTGAATTTATTCTGAGGGGATGATTATGACAATTGTTCTTTTCATATTTGCTTTTGTTATTTTGGTATTGAAAATGGTAATTTTTATACAGATGTTACAAGCACACAAGTTTATATTTTTAGTGTCTCCTGTACGAAGGTGAAGGAGAAAAATAATTATTACGAATATTCACTAAATTTGTATGATTGTGTACAGGTGCAACATTCGCACACCAAGGGTTAAGAACTATTTTTACAAAATCATCATTGCAGTTGTTTTTTGAACACTCTGTGCCACTTATATACTAGACATATTACAATATGTGTCTGGATTGGAATTCACAATTCAGTGTCTACAGATATTTTGTTTTTTCATGATTAAATGATAAAGGTGTATGTGGAATAACAAAACATGATTTTTTTATTTTATTTTTGGTGGACAAAGTATATTAATACTACTAAGTAACAGTTTATTTTCATTTTAACATAAATTGGAAGTAAATTTATTATAAAGGGAAATAGCATGATAGGAAATAGCCCTGATTTGGGGATAAAGCTATTCTAGAATAAATTACACTGTTCAAGGTTTATGCTGTGAAATTTTCATCCTCAAATGTTTACTCTTTTTTAAAACAATTACCATCAGTATTTGCTGTGACAAGACAAATTTGTTGTGCAGCTTTGTATGGGTTCAATTTCTATCAGGGTTGTACTTCAATTCAGTACTGGTTAATTCATGCTCATTCTCCTCAAGTAAACAAATTTCAAACAAACTCTTCTAGCCAAGATATACATTCCAGTTAGGGTATAGTTTGTATAATACATGTATGTTTGTACCCATTTGGTTCTTGAGATATTTTCAAGTGCTCTCAATTATGTCATTGCCATTTAAAGATCGTGTCCATTTGCTCACCCTGAATTGAGCTTATCAAGCAAATAAGCTAAATCATTCATAATGTAAAGATTTACAGAAATCTTCACCTCTCACAAAATCATTGGGGCTGAAAAGCTTGGCTTCATGTAATAGAATGCACTACCATAATGACTCTCACTGAATTTGAACTTCATATAGCCAACTATTCCGACTACCCGACCAGATCTTGTGTATCTTCTATTGAACATTGAATACCACCAGATCAAAACTTACAAGATCAAAAACTCACACCAGTGCAGTTGGATGATTGTCAAGCAATCTTTGCTACTGTTGGACTCTACTAATATCAAAATTAGTAGGTGAAAGCTACATCCAACGTCTGGAACCTACACTACCATTGCAAAACACAACTTCAGCGCCAGCCTTATTTCAACTGATTTACGGTTTATATTTCAAGAACTTTTACAACATATGAATCCCGAAGTTTGAACATGTACTTTTATTTCCTTTCTTTGGCTTGATCAAATCTGAGCAAAAACGATTTGGTGTACAAATCAAAAACATAATTTAACTTATATTTTGCTACATATGCTGATAAACCTACCTTCTTCTTTCTCTGGGCTTGTATCATAGAAGTAGACATGAGTTGTAGTAACATCCAGCTTGCCTGGGATGACATCAACCAGGGTGATGAGTTGACATTCTTCCGATATGACAATCTTCTCCTTCACTGTCTCCCCCTGTTCCTCCCCTCCCCTGGGAATATCAAAAACATACATCAAAGTTTGGTACAACAGATAGACAGACAGACAGACAGACAAATGTGTGTAATCATTTACAATAAGCCAGATCACAGTTATTAGTAGATGCCCCGAATGACTCCAGGAATAGGTCTTGAGTGAGGCATTTGACAGCAACCATTCATAATGGATGGCTGTATCGATGGCTTTTGTAAACTTTGTCAACTCTTAATGTGCCCAAAGTTCAAATATGCACCACACAGTACACACAATGTCCACAGAACTGTAATTTCTCTGGCATGATAAAGAGTTAAAAGAATACCTGCACCTTTACATTTCAGTATACAACTGATGCATACATGAATAATAATATCATAAATAATTATGAATATCTATTTTTTCCATAATTTAATTTCATTTATCAATTCATTTATTTGTATTTTCTTTAATTCTTAGTTTATATGCATTGTTATTATTTTATTTATTTTATTTTATTAATTATTTTTATTTATTTGATTTCTTTAATTTCTTTATTTTATTAACATGTATCTTATTAATTTTATTTTATTTCATTTATTTATTTATTTGTTTTATTTATTTACTCATTTATGGGGGGGGGGGGGGTAGTGTACATGTTTTTCATACAGCTTTCTGTAGCTCCACCCTGCCCCCAAGACATCACAGTCTTAACTCACCCCTCTACACTGACAAGATTCCACTCCTCATCCCCCAGCCTGTCATCCTGTAGTTCCATGTCACTGACTCTAGCCTCTTTAGCCACGGCCAATGGTAGTGTCTGCGATTCCTGAGTAGCAATGCCTATGTGTGCAAAGAAAAGATTGATTGCATTTATGAATATCAAAGGCATCGCATAGCAATGTATTCAGTTTGAGCTACACGATTCCCCGTGCTACCAGTGTCACTGATAAGTTTTGAAAATGAAGCCCTGAAATTGCAGTTCAAAACCACCATTATGTACATTTAAAAAGTGAAAATCATTGAGCAACCATCCCAGTTTTCCCTCATAGACTGCTGTGTTGCAGAATTTCTGACCGATGACAATAATTCATTTGCCCATTTTTATCTGTACATATTTTATAAGTGACAGCATAACTGTCTGAAGTTTTGTGTTCTCGTTTTTTTTTTGACCATTCAAACACTGTCAGATATGTCAGATAGCAAAGTTTTACAGTTTTTTTTAAATAGGGCTTTCCCCAATGTTAGAGTCTTTAAAGGCAGTGGATCTCTTTTGCATGCCTAAAAATTAACATTGTGTAATACAATGGCTTTTAGAAGAAAATGCCATCTGGGAACCTTTAGCAAAATATAGGATGTGGAAACTCAGTTTTAGTGAAATTATAGTGACGGTAAAGACTCAGATTTGAATTTTTTTCTCGCGAGGAAAAAAATCCTACCATAGAACGTACACTAAACAGCTATTGTTTTTCTTTTTCATTTTCTAAATTCTAGGAAATAACTGACCCCCAAATTTCACAGACATGCCCTTCATGAATAGCCTAAGGGCATGGGTTATCTTTTCCTGGTCTGTGGAGATGTTTGCAAATGAGATCCACTGTCTTTAAAGCCAGGGTAGAGTTTGGGATGATCTGATAAATGTCTCTTTAATCTTTTGCTAAGTATAATACTGTCATGCCAGACATCAGAAAACAACATCAAACCTACTGAAAATTGTTAAAAATGATATCTTACGATTATTAAATGACCAGCGAGTGGATATAACCAAGTACATTACCGATAACAAAATGTAAGGATTCCCCCCCCCCTCTCCCAACAGCATTGGCATTTTATAATAATTTCTCAAAAAGGAACTGTTTTAGAGCATGTGATTTCCGTGGCATTCACATAAGGGTGGGGAGAATAATTCTGGTTATTTACGATGCAGTGCAATCTCATTGTCTGGCCTGGAGAGGCCTGTTCCGACCAATATCTTTTGATGGGCTGTCAGTGTCATAAATACCAAGTTTGATTTAAAATAAGGGAGATCCCCTTATCAATCAGGGACACTGTTGATTATATCACACTAACCTGTATTGTCTCTCTGCTGGCTGGCATCAAGATGGGCGTCCAGGTTGTAATTCTGGGTCAGTTTTAGCCTCATCCTGGAGAAGTTCTCCTGGGATGACAGCTTCCAGAAGATTTCCTGAGGATTCCTGTTGGAATTGATGATGAATCATTCAACAGAAACTGGTAAATATTTCTCTGTATCTCTCATTAGGCAATAAGAAAAAAATGCTCTTATTTTAGCCTAAATGATCATTAAAAGTTTGCATGGCTTTTTCAGTAGGCTACAGCAAACAGCCCTTTAAAGACAATACTATTGTAGATATCAACATAAGTGGATTGTGAATAATATTGAACAAATTTGATGACTTATATTTTCTTTTTGAATCAAACATGCATCAAAAGTTGCAAAATTGAAATGGACATGACAACACTATAAGTTTTTTTTTTAACGCAATATTGTAATTAAAATAGCTTTTTTTCTCCTCATTTCACATCATATAGAAATATTTTTATGGTGGAAGTGTATTTTACTCGTGTGAAACATTTGTTTTAACACATCTCTTTAAAGTTTAAATCTCTTTTTTTGTGCGTGTTTGAAGGAACACTATATTTTTAGGAGGTGGCCAACTGAAAGTAGTAGTAGTAGTGATCCAGGTTTTAAATCCGGTATCCCTCGATCTACGGGTGGCCGGATTCACTTCGACTAAGAATCACCTCAATACCCTCCCTCCACTTTATCTCTATATCGCGCATACCCTCCTCAACCTAACACTTCCTAACTTCCCCCACCACCTGTCTTCTCCTTCTTCTTCGTGCCCCATTCGCCCTCATGACCTAGGCCACCTGCAACTCGACGCTCCTTCTCACAAAAGCATGAGTCAACTATCTCCCCTCAAAACATTCATACAACGTACTTCAGTCGCCTCGCCATCTATCCACGCTTCTCTCAAACCCAACAACGCATCAAAACGCTCAGTCTTCTTCCTGTCATTCAGCTGTCACACCACACAATCGCCTCACATTGCTCTCTCACCTTATCAGAATCCCTCATCTCATTTTCACACTCAAAACATCCTTGTTCACTCCATCCAACATTCCTGATCTCACACATTACCCTAATAAACTAATTCCTTCATCTCAGAAAACCTTTTCCCATATAACAACTCTTACGCGATTCCCTAAACTTACCCATTCCAATCTTGCCCCTTTCGCTGTCACAGCTGCCCACCACCCTCACCTTCACCTCACTCTGTCCCCCAATTTATGACAATCTCTCACTGTTTCCACCTCGTCACACAACTTTTCAACATGTTCCACCATCTCTCTTGGTCCTTTTTCACATTTTCCACACAAGGAAAAGGAAAAGGAAGGGTCAAATTTATCCCATTTCATTTGGACTATTAAGAATTAGATGTCACTACACATTTCAAATTAAACATACGGTACATTACGTATCATTGAACCAAAACAATGGCAAGGGAAGAGACTGGTTTTTTTTCATCCCATTCACATAGAAAAGGAACCTCACCTTTCAGCCCAAGCTCCTCTCTCCCCAATCAGAAACCTCTTGGAGGCTCTCCACTGCCTTAGCGTCGACTGATGCTGATTGGTCAGTTTGGTTAACATGGAGGCGTGTCTAGCATTCTCATTCCTGCAGAGAATGTTGAATGGCTCCATTATTTGAGTCTGTGAGAAAAGTACAGAGAAATCAGTTAGATCATCAAATTTAGATACTCAAAATGGATTCTTCCAACTCTCATTTAAACAAGGCAAACTGGGTGATATCATTTATTATCCAGGTGGGAATAAGTGAAAAACTCACACATTCAGAGTGATTCTGTAATACAAGTTGTGAAAGTTTTCACAGCATTTAACCTGTTGCCTACGGGAACCGGATGGGCCCTGTACAAAGTCTATGGGGATTTTTTAATCTCGTGGTGAACGGGTTAATCACTGGACATCTGGAATAATTTATCATGTCTTTGTGAAATAAAAGCAAAATAACGGCATGTTGTACAGAGCAAATCTGTGTCACATACAACACACATCACTTTTGCCTCTGTTTTTGTCAAAATGTGGAAATTACTCTAGTTGGCAACCAAGACCTATGCAATTTCCTTAGTAGATATGTTTCATTTTTTTTTAAAGTATAGTTAGGACATTGAAAAATTTTCTATAAATGTCAAAATTTTCAGTAAGGAATTACCCTACTGTACACATGGTCACAGTTAGATGCTTCCTGCTGTTCTAGTAATTAACTGGCAAACACACATGCTCAAGTATTTGCTAGATATACATGTAAATATTTAGTTTTTCATGAGAAAGAGAATACCATACAGTATGACTCACAAATGAATATGGCTGTAAACTTACATTTTCAAAAAGTTCTTTTAATTTGTTTTACTTTGCTCTTAAAAGGGTGTTTAGTGTTTCAATTTCCACATTTCTATCTGAAACCTTCATGACAAGATCTGTTCATTTATTCATTTTTTAAAAATTTAATTCAGTTTAGACTTACACGATTCAATTAATAATGAATTTATAAATCAATGCACAATAACTGGTGTGCAAAATTGGTGAGAGTACAGACAACATTTGCATAACATTTACAATCTTTTGATTCAACCAACCTGGAATTTCAGTTTGCTTTCTCCTCGCTCCCTCTCCCTCTTGTGAATGTCTGTGTTCATGACGTCAAAACATTTCCTCCAGAACTTGGACATCTTGGCCGACACGTCAGAGTAGTTGTTGGTGATGTACTCATGCATAAATGGCTGCACCTGGACCAGAAAAAAATAGTATATGATAGAAATATGTCAGTTCACGTAACTCAATGAAGAATACGCCCATGTTTCATTGCACATCATGATTTAGTTGTACCAGGGAGATGAATTCAGTGAGTTAATAATAGATTCAATACATTCATTTTTCACTCATTATATTAAAAACAAGCAAGAAAAACTACACACAGAGTGTTCAAATGGCATTAAAAAAAACAAATTACTAGGAACAAATACACTGAACAACATGACAACAAAATAATTATTTGTAGGTGAGGAATGTTATATTAGAATTTAACATAATGATTACAAATATTTGCTGTTGGAACATTATTTCATCATTGAAAATGTTATTAGACTGCTTTCCTACTAAATTTGTCCATTTAGAAAAAAATGTCAAAAATCTTGAATTGTATAAATGTGACTCTCCTTCAAAAAGTTGTAGATACATTATTTTTTTGATATTATCATACACACTTGAAGTATGAAATCTACTAATTAAGGATATTAAACCAGAAAATTAAGTTCAATGTCACTTACAGAACTGTATTTGGAAAGACAAAGTGAACATAATATATGTCAAACATTTGTACATGTATACTGTTTTCTTTCCCAAAACATATAAACATTGACTATATGAAGATATACTTTCCAGTACTCAGTTGAATAATCTAAAAGTAAGATAGTGATGTCTACATAATTGATAGAAATTTACAACTTGATTTTTTGTTAAATAACCTTCAGCAAAAATTCTCATTTAAAAATCCTGATTAGCCCATTGGATACTTACATGTAGTAAGAATTAACTCGTGTTGGGGTATATAGAAAGTGTGTGTTATAGTAAAATCAAATTGTCTCCAATGGGTTAACATTTCACAATAAACTCATTTAGTTGAAGACCATACCTGCTTCTAAAATATCCAGTCTCCTAAGGACACATTTCAACATCATTAATAGATAAGTTTTGAATGGATTTTGTTAGATAACCTTTATCAAAATCTCAATCAAACTAATGGTTGTGACTTTACCATGAGGACAACATATCATAAGATTAGTAGATGAACTTACCTGCTTCTCAATGTACATCCTCCATTCATCCGACTTGCAGTAGTCCCTGAAATCCTCCACAAAGGTGGGGCTGGTGGTGGTGGAGGGGAGGTGGAGGAGAAACGCAGCCATGCCCAGCTCTTCTTGGTACTTGTCAATCATGGCCCGGGTCAGGGGGATCATGTAGGCAAAGCTGTCTTCTCCACCTGTTAATATTTTGAGCAAAATCATAACAATGTATGGCAAAAACTGGGAAATCATGTGGGCCAAAGAATCTTCTCCACCTGATAATATCAGGATTAACCCCTTGGGGATGACAGGCTTGTACAGAAGCCCAGTGCATTGCACTCTCAGAGACGACGGGCTTGTACAGAAGCCCTGAAAATATGACACAAATTTCTGTCAAACACTGGATAAACTGTTAATTTTATAGCTTAATGCATCTGTCCCAAAAATTATACATTTTTGACCAGTATAAAGTAAAAAATTAACTATTCTGTAAAGAATTTTATTTAAAAAAACATGGGCTTATATTCCCTTCAAAGTCAACCACGTGCAAATCGAGTCGTCTCTCAATAAACAACAGTGCCGTATAGTATCGAGCCCAAGGGGTTAATATTACAATCATGTTGGATGGTTAGGGTCAGGGGATCATGTAGGCAAAGGAATCTTCTCCACTTTGTAATTTCATGATTAAAAGATACAATGATGGATGGTATAGGTTCCAAGGGGATTGTGTAGGCAAAGGAGTCTTCTCCACCTGATAATATTAAATATCAAATATTATTATGATGTGTGGATAAAATCTGGCTGACTAGCTCATCCCTCCACCTGTAATGGGGTCTTCCCCTTTTCCATTCTCCAAATAGTGGCTGCCACTCTGTTGTCAACTGGCTCTATCTGTCATCAGTTATACTTCCTAGATGTCCTGCCCATCTCCACTTTATTCTTTTTACTGTTGTTATTGCATCATTGTCTGAGCTCTAACCCATCTGTTGGTTTTTTTGGTGTATCCCAGCATCAATCTTTCCATTTTTCTCTGTGTGGTTTGAATTTTTCTATTTCCTTATTCCATGACCATGTTTCACTACCATATGTCATGGCTGACAGTATGCACTGGTTGAACAGTTCCCTTTTTAAGACAGTTGGGTAGGTTTCTGTTTGTTTTATAGTTTTGTGACTACTGAATGCTGTCCATCCTGCATACATTCTTCTCTAGATTTCTCACATGTGATCACCATTTAACTGAATTTCCTACCCCAGGTAAATATATAGAATATCATAATAATGACTATATAAACAACTGTTAGATCCAGGTTAAATCAAAGCTTACAAGATGAGAATACATTCAAAACAAAAGTTTATTATCTCTATTAATCTGTTTTTCCTGATGAGCCCTGACGGACTCTACCTTCATTACCGTCTAGACTTGCTACCAGCGCTTCGTCCAGCGATCCCAAGAAGAAGCAGGCCTCACTGGTTGCTGGAATTGCCGATGACTGGATCAGGTGATGTAGCCGAGCTGAAGCCATTGCACAAATCTATAAGGAGGAGAAAAAACTCACATTCAGTACAAAGTTCAGATATCACTCTTACTTCAATTGTTTTTACCTTACTCAGCAAGGAAGCCAATTTGCTTCCAATGTGACTTTTAGCTCCTTAAAAATAAATATTTCCCCACTTGATTGTTTTTCTTGTTTTTTTTTTTTTTGGGGGGGGGTCTTATTTTCATTTTTATTGAAACTAGTATCTAGTCCAGGGGTTTTCAAGTATTATTGTTGAATATTTATTATCAAGAATTTTTAACGCGCCACTGTCCAACCCACGGAGTGAGCGTGAAATGCCTCGCGGCGGGGGTCCAGGGGCCTGCTCAAAGGTCCCTAGTTGGGGGTGAGGGGGCAAAGCCCCCCGAAACTTTTAGATATGAGGCCTTTTAAGTGAACCAAGAATAGCTCCAATTAATGTAAACTACCCAAATACACATTCAGACAAATAACACGATTTATTATTTTTATCACAACAGCTTTCATGGGCTACTTCGGAAGGCCCGATATGCAAAAAGTGGCGCATGCACCGCTAATTGAGAACCCTGAACTAGTCTATTATTGAGACTTTTCCTTTGTCATTTATTTTACAATGTGTGACATGAAGTTGCTTCTGTGATTTACTCTTAGGAATTTCAAATGGTTGTGTGTGTGTGTGTGTATTTAAGTTTGATCACGCAAATTGTGTGCATGTTCACACAAGAAATATCTGTGTGTGACCATGATTATTTTACAACCCCCCCCCCACCCCCCCGACTACAACAAACTTACGTCCAGGTCTGTGTGTGACGCAAATCGCAGTAGGAGGCGGAGTCCCAGCTGTGACATCTCCTTCCACTCGTCAAACCCCGTGGTGTCTGTCCAAATCTGGAGGATGTCCAACAAATCGACCACACCTTCCACAAGCTGGTAGTAAGAGGACGTTAGAAAGGTATTAAATATGTTAGAACTAGTGCAATTATCATTATCAATTAATTTGTGTTGACATGAATATACATGTATTGACATTACTTTGAATAAAATCAGCTGGTCAAGCTGCGCATTAACAGTAGCTGGATGACAATGATGAAACAAACGCAAGTATGTACAGAAACTCGATGTGCCAGTGTTAATTCTATGGGAATTACAGAAACCTGGAGGCAACAATTTAAGCTACGTAAGAAGCTTATGACATTGGAGAATTTAGGGAAAGAAAAATCTTTTTATCCTCAATATTGGGACTTTCACCTCCTTATTTTTTATGTCAAATTTAAGAGAAATATGTTTACATCACTTTGTCAAAACAGATGTCAACATAAGCCATTAATTTAGAAGTGGTGTTCAATAAAAGTTGCATACAAGGAAAACTGCCAGGTATTTCAAACACGGTGCTGTTCCACATCCACACTGTAGTAAGCAAATAACATTAGGTACCTTTTCACTATAGGTGACTAAAATTAATCTTAAAATACAAAAATAATCAATCTAAAATTAATCAATCTCACTTTAATACTCCAGCTGTCCGGATCCGAGCCACTGACCCCGAACAAGAAGTCGTACACCATCTTGATGAGATAGAGGGCGTTCTCCGCATTGGCAAGGTGGGTGGGACCGGAAGATTTGATGTCACTGGCCGAGCCCTCCAGCAGTTTCTCCATCATCTGTCGTTTGATCTGATTGGAAGGTCGTAGGATCTGGTGGGTACCTGCTAGGTTGCTGATGCACTTGAATACTTGACCCCTGGCCTGTAGAATGGTGTTTAAAACAAATGATTTGGAACACTTGAAAATACTTCAAGAAGCAAATGAGTTCGGACATATAGGGGAATGGAGGCTAAAACTACCATGACTACAGCAATATAGGGGGAAAGTGAGAAAGGCAGAGAGGGAATGGGAAATTTATGACCTCTTTACGGTCATGCTGACAGGCACAGATCAAAAGTTCAAACCATTTAGACCATCAAGAGATTATAGTTGTGGCCGCTTGACTTAGGCGAATGATTTAACACATATTTGGTCCCATTTGGGACTCTAAAATGTACCGAGATGGGCAAAATTTTAGTTAGAAATTTGACTTGAAAGAAACCTGATTCTTGAAAAAAAAAACACAGCAACTTGGCACTGTTAAAATTATTTGAGATAGGCAATAATTCGCTTGTGCCAAGTCAAGTTGTGCGAGGTCATCTGTACTGCTCTAACCTGGTAAATCACAGGGTTTGACAAAATTTATGACTCCTTAACGTATATTTTTTTTCCTTTTATACTCAATTTTTATTTTGTTGTGATAACTTTAATGAACAGTTACGTGAGCACGCACAACAAAGAAACTGAAAAATCACAACATAAATGAAATTTGCTACTTACTATCCAAGTATCTTCTGAATTGCCGTCTAATCCTACCCACATCATCTGAACCAGAATTTCTATTAACGTATCGACCAACGCCTGCTCATTCTTTTCCTTCTGTAGTATTCCACCAGGGCTAAGGTCAAAGGTCGAAATATCCCTCTCTGACGTGGAAATCTCTAAGTCCGAAGGCCGTGTGAGACTGACTCCACTATCGGCGATACACAGATAGCTTGAATCGTCCGGGGTCTCGATGCTTAGCGTGCTTTCCGTCGCTAGGGATTCAGTGTCAGGCGTGACCGCTAACGACCAACTTGAGGCCGAGTCTAAGTCTACGCCACTCGGCAGTGAACTGTCCGAATTGGCAGTCTGAGTTGGTTTACTCTGGCTCCCTAATGAAGATTCACTTTTGTCTCTTTCTAACGATGATGTCTCGTGATCCAGTCGTTCCGAATCCGATTGTGAAACCGTATCGTGATTGATAACGTTGCCGTTACTCGACGTCACAGACGTCGTCATGCTGTCCGTAAACCCGTCGATCGTGGACGACACGATTGTGTACGGCGGATGGCTCGGGGTTATAGGGGGAGTCCTATCGCATGTGCTCTCCGTGGGCAAACTATCTAACGACGACTCCGATGCTTGGAGTTGCTTTGTGCTGAAGAATCCATTCATGTCCACGCTCTGATTGTGTTCCGTGTGTGCCGTTTTGATGAGTAATCGCACCAGAGTGTCCTGCCACCCGGGCAACTTCGCGATTTGCGTTTTTGCGTCGGGCTGCGTGTAGAGGATGTGCAAGAGTTGCGTGCAGGCCTCTAGTTTAACGAGAGCATCTGCAGTCTGCAGGACTTGTAGTACTGCCAGCAGCCCTCCATGATTCAATTGACGCTCTGTTCAACCAGCAACAAAATAAAACCAAGCTTGTTAAATTCCATATACCTAATACAACTAATTTTATATGGAACAGCTCTTAGTTGCTTTCTGTTATTTGAATGTCCAATGTCCATGAAGACTGGTTTGGTTTTTAACAAGCATTTGAAGAGATTATTTTAATATTTTTGCCAATACATCATAATGATTATTCCACTTGACTTGGAAACTCAAATATAATTTTCAATTCTGAAATAAACATACAAACTTCCATATTTTTCACAGTCAAAGGAAATTTGGCAGTGATGACTACTACTACAACTACTACTTTTACTTCTACTACTTCTACTACTACCACTTCTATGACTATGACTACTACTACTACTACAACTACTAAAACTACATCTACTGTGTGTTGGTCACCCTCATAAAGAATACTTATCATACAAGAAATACATGCATGCAGCTGTGTCCTTGCATACAGATTGTTTTTTTTTTCATTCAAACATGTGCACTCCAGTATAAAAGTTTTGCCTCACTGAATATTCCACCTCAACCATACCTGTTACAAGCTAAACCAAAGCCCTAGCCACAGACATACTGATACAGGAATGCTCCATCAGAAGGGTCAAACCCCAAAAGCAATGTCCTGAAGTCGACTTCTGGTCTTGCCCTCCTGGTGTACCCCACCCCCGTATATCCCACCCCATCCCTACACCCAGCCCGCTCCCCATACCTTTGGAACTCTACCATACCTGTTACAAGCTCCACCATAGTCCTGGTTATAGATCTACTGATACAGGAGTGATCCATCAGAAGGGTTAAACCCGAAAACCCAATGTCCTGAAGTCGAATCCTGGTCTTGCTCTTCTCTGACACCCATACCTCCTCCCCATCCCTACACCTGGCCCCCTCCCTATAACTTTGAACCTGTACCATACCTGTTACAAGCTCCACCATGTCCTGGCCACTGACATACTGATGCAGGAGTGCTCCATCAGGAGGGTCAGACCCGAAAACCCGATGTCCTGAAGTCGTATCCTGGTCTTGTTCTTCTCGTAGACCTTGTCGGTGTGAAGCATGGCTGCAAACAGCTGGTGGGAAAATGTGAAAAGGAGCGATATGAGAGGCATCCATTTTATTCCAAATGACATTGTAGTATAGTGTGAAGTGACTATGCACTGAGGGTAGCGCAGACTGACAAATACACTCATGTGCGGTAACTTAGTTACACCTTGATATACAATTATACAGTCAGAAGATTCTACACTAATGATATATTCATATCAATATCAATATATTCAAGATACAATCAAATTTGGACAAATCTAAAGAAATAACGTTTCTGTGTGTTGTACAATAAGTTCAGTTTACATGAACAAATAATGTTTACATTTAAACACTTCGAATTTATAAACATGGATTCAATACATTACATCAATAAAATAATTGCTTGTTGGCAGGGTCTGGAACAAATTTAATTAACAAATCACCAGTTACTTAAATTAATTGAAGAATTACACTCATCATACACTCATATTCATTTATTCAAACTGAATCTTTTTAATAGAAAAGCATCATTTTACGTATCTACAATAATAACGGCCTTACCTTGAGTACCCTGACCTGAACAGCATCAGAATATTCCTTCCGAGTCAGAAGGACATATAACAAGTCGGCCGAACCCACTTCAAACAGAAGCAAGAAGAGTTGGTCTTTACCGGGAGTCTCAAGAAGTGAGAGCAGTAGATCTAGGGTTTCCTCAACCTATTGGAAATTTTGGAATGTGAAAGTGTAAGTTAATATCACCTGCCATTCAGAACACGAATCCTACATATTAGTATATGAAAACAATGTTTATCTTGATTTGATAATGGAATTCATTTGTTATAATTGACCATGATACAACTGAAGGTGCTTTGTGCACTCCTTGAGTGTATTTCTGAACTTAACAGGTTTTCTGTAATATTGTCCTAATCTTCGTAATGATTGTCATCATATTCATTGCAATCATCGTTCCCATCATTATCACTATCATCATCATAACCATTTTCGTCATCATCATAACCATACTCATCATGTTCATCATCATCATCATCACCATACTCCTCTTCCTACTCCTCCTCCTCATCATCATCATAAACATAATCCTCATCATCATTATCATTACCATACTATTCATCATTATCATCATTACCATAATCCTCATCATCATTACCACACTATTCCTCATCACCATCATCATCATACTTCTCATCATCATCATCATCATCACCATCATCATCATCTCCATTCTCCTCCTCCTCCTTGCTATCATCGTTACCATACTCTTCCTCCTCCTCCTCCTCATCATCATCAAAATACTCCGTGAACTCCCTCGACTTCCTCAAAGGACAACTGCTCTGGAGGACAACTCCCCCAATAACAACTCCCCCAGAACAACGACCTGGCAGAGTTTTACAATATTTCCAGTCTAAAAAGTATGAGTTGACCCCATGTCAGTTGTCCTCTGGGGGAGTTTTCCTCTGGGGGAGTTGTCCTCTGGGGGAGTTGTCCTCCAGGGGAGTTGTCCTCTGAGGGAGATGTCCCCCCAGGGAAGCTGTCCTCCAGAGGAGTTGTCCTCCGAGGGGAGATGTCCTACAGAGGAATTGCCCGGTGGGAGTCATCCCCAGGAGAGTTGTCCTGTTATGACTTGCCCATGCATCACCAACAAATTAGTGAAAATCTACTTTTTTTTCACAATCACGTACCAGAGGATGTTCTTTGACCGCAGCAATGAATCCCAAGATGCTTTGCAGCTCGGCACTTGTGATGCTCCGGTAGACGTAGTACCTGATCAGACCACGGAGAGAATTTCTGATTGCCTTCGCATCATTCTCCGAAATGTCTGTTGTACTGGTACTGTAAAAAAAAAAATAGTTTTCTTATACTTCTTTGTTTTTTCATGTTTATCATCTACACAGATTCAAAATATACTTATGATAATAGTAGTACAGTAGACAACAATAGACAATGCGGGGGACATGCCCAGTCATGGCATAATTCACAGGAGCTCTAACATTAAGGCCATCAGGTCCCACCCAGGTAGCCAATGAGTATAATGGGTGGTTATGCTGCATTTACACTATGTTCCCGGCGGCCACGGCAACGTTTCAGGCCACCGTGGATAGAACGGGATGGACGTGAGACCATGCGGGAGGACGGGTTGGGCAAACGTGACAATCCATGTTGCCGCAATGGATGCCGAGAACAGATTTCTTAAACGCGTCAAAGAATTTGGCGATGTAGTCACAGTGAGGATGAGAAACTAGTAGCCCGTAGGAAAAGCGAGGGACGCATAAACTCAGACAGTACGATATAAAGGCCGTACAGCACTTGGATATCGCTGTGTGGTCTTTCCGCAGTGTCTCGATGTCCGATCCCGTTTTTGTGAGTGTGAAACGTGAGTTGTCGTGGCTCGGAACAATAGTGTAAACGTGGATTACAGAATATATTAGCAGTAAATTAAGATATTGGCCATGACTTTACAGGCCTTCTCATTTGCATCCATCAAATCATCTCTGACTGCACCCTTAGCCTCGATTTGGGCAATGAAGAGGTGTTGGGCATGTTTGCAATTGCCAAGTTGCAGTTTACGTTGTCATTTTGTGATATCCATACATTTTCATGTTGACTTTTCTCAAACAGTGCATTAGCACAAATTCCTTTCCACATTTAGCAAGAAGCTTGTTTTTGTTTAAACCCTAGACAGACGGGGCAATTAAAGGAAGAATGTTCAGCAGCAACTAACAGGGAACTATGATAATAGAAGAATTTTGGTTTCTTGCCAACAATCAGATCCACAGTGTCCATGGCCTTGTAGTGACCGCTACGTAGACCGGATACATCGCGCCGACGTATGTGTTGATCGCGCCGTGGTAATGTATGACTTTTGAATCGATAAGGCTCCTCCTCACTATATGTGTTTCGGTCAAGCTCTTTTTCAAAGGAACATGACAACGTGCAAAGATGTAAAATTAACCAAAATTTCAATTTATAGGGCCTGCATGGGGATTGAGTGTCACACATACCTTATTTAGGCCTCGTCATTTATTCATGTACCGATTAATTCTCACAATGCACAATGATCATTTTTCTAAACTTATTCCTGTTATTTGGCCACTTAAAATCTTCCTATAATGCCCCCTCCAGACTTCGCCTTGCAGAAGCATAAAAGGATATCATGCCGAAGTCTGACTCATAAAAATAGTCATGGTTACCTGTCTATGTGCGTATGATGTCCCAACATGAATTGCACTCCATAGGCTTTGCCGGAATGTCTCGGTTATCTTTGATGAATTGGTGGAGAGATGCTGAATGTGTCCTATCGAGAGAAAAGGGAGAACATGCAGAGAGAAACTTCATCTTGCAATAACTCATTGGATGTGTGTAATCGAGAGATACATCTCAGTTTTGTCCCAATTACACCGGCGTGGCCGGATTCTCCACTCACTCTCACAGTAATTGCCTTTGTCCCCTCCTCCCCTTCACCCTATTTCTCAACAAAACTGTATAAAGCGGAGGCCGAAGGCAGAAAAATGAGGGTTTCGTTTCACCCCCTGCTACAAACTAAGTAGACCATAGTTTTATTTTCAAGCTTATAGCATAAACAAACAATATTCAAGAGGTCTACTCAAAAAATTCTGTGGAACACTCCAAATCAGATGGCGCCAAAATGGCTCGCCGTTTTGATAAATGTTCAAAGTTTTAAGATATAAATTTGTTTAAAAGGTCCATCTTACAAATGTGGTGTCATTTTTAAAGCAAATTAAATTTTCTTACAATTTGATACACACTTAATACCATTTATAGGATGACTTGTCAATGTGATTTTTGGTCAAAAACCTTGTTGTTCTTGACATTTTTTCCCAAAATGTGAAATATTAGGAATGGCTATTTTCTCATAAATCAAGAATTCATGAAAAACATGATGCCATACTTTTCAGAATTTGATCAAATGTTGGAACAAATTTTTGTGAAAATATAGAAGTAAAATTCTATTTTTTAATCAAAAGTTATAGCGTTCACAATTCATGATAACTTCATATTTATTTGGAGCAGTTTTTGGCAGTCCATGTGTTTATGTTATATCTCGATTCCAGACCCTGCCCATTTTTCTCCTATACGTAGCAAGTGCATGGTGCCATAAGCCCCCACACCATGTGACTCAGTTGCAGGTTTATTCTACAGAGACTAATGTGAGTCAAAGGCATATGACTGAAGGATAACACTTTCTCTTACTCAATATAGATCGGTTTATTCTAAAGTCTAGAACAGACTAGTCAGATATTGTATTCCCAATAGGGGGGGACTCATGTGTTATCAATCTAATAGGTAAGGCGGGCGAAGAGCCAAAAGCTGCTTATTTAAGGAGTTTTAATCCCCCCCCCCAACTGGATTATGGCTAGATTATACTTATTTTAAGTAAATTTATCTGAATTTTTTAAATTAGCATATTATTAGCGTAACGGGTTAACATCACCATGGAAAACCAGCCTTTGAATAGCCACACCCTTTTTGTAAACCAAAAAAAAAAATTGTACACTATGAAAATTTTACATGTAGTTTATCATTTTGGGTTATTAATGTCCATTTTGGGTATCACTGAATTTATGATAAGATAGGAAAAGTCCTGGATAACCAAGATAAAAATATTTATCTATTTGTTGACCAAAGCACATCATTTTCCCTAGAACATTTCAGCTCATGCCACAAAATGGTGACGTGAATTTCCAATTGTTGAATGAGATTTTCTGCTTTGTAAAAAATAAAACTATAACTATATAAAAAACAATCTAATACTTTCATTCTGAATATCATTGATTTGCATAATTAAGTGATGTCCAGAGTTGGAAAATAACAGTAGCAATCGCAACATGTTAAGAAGAAATTTGCTTATACCACTCTAAATTAACTTTCACACCTAAAAAATGTAATTTTTATATGACATAATTACTTAGGATCTAGGACGAGCTGTATTAGTCTCTTAATTACTTTAGAGGTTGAGAAAAAGCTCATTATTATACTGAAAATGACAAATATGTATTAATCTTTAACTTACAAAATCCATAGCAACCTGAAATTTCTTCAGTTTATATGTAAGACCACATGGTGCCTGGCAACAAAACTTCTGTCTAGCAACATCACTTTTATGGTATTTTTGCTGTTTATCATGTACACTGGAGATAACTGGATTATTAGATTTTTTTTTCTGTGGAAAGGTAATAAAGTCTTATCTATCTAAAATTTTGTGCATGAATCTGATGAAAACATTCTAATTGGCCATTCATCGACCTTTATATAGTTTATTGCAGTTTTGAGGCCAAAAACACAATAATTATATTACTTTGTGTAAATAGAGATTTTGGGTTTAAACTGTATAAATGATAAGTTGACAGTCATAACTAGGTAAAAGAGGTATACTAATTACAATGACAAACAATCTTTATACCTCATTTTAAATTTGGCAATTTTACCCTAAAAATGTCAAATTTTCATATTTTGGTAAAAAGACAAAGAATTTGACTGTAAGTCAGTATTTGGTTCAAAATTTTGACAATTATTCTGTTAGAGAATTTGTATTATCTAGCAAACGATGATCTTGTTCTCAAGTTTGTTTTGGCGCGTTTGGTTGAGGTTTGCTTTAGTAAAAAATTACTAGACCTGTCACATGAGAATTCTAATAACTAATCCTCCAACATGTATTTTAAACACCAAAATGATAAAAAATTTCTAAAGCCAAAATTCAACCAAACGGCCAAACGAAAACTTGAGAAAATGATCATATTTGCTAGTAGCATACAATTTTTCATTCAACGGGAATTTTGTTAAAATTTTGGAACAAATACTGGATTACGATCAATTCATTGCTTTTTATACCAGAAAATTGATAAAAGTTTGACACTTTTATAAGGGAAATTGCTAATTTTAAAAATGAGGTACAAAAGATTTTTTATCATGCGTAGATTAGTATGCTCTTTTACCGTATGGTTATGACCTGTTGGCCCACCTTACATTTTAATACAGTTTAACCGCCAAATTGCTTCTTACCAAAATAAAAAAATTATTTGTTTTTGCCTAAACTCAAAACTATATAAAAGGTCATAATGGGCAATTAGATTGCTTTCCATCGCATTCAGCACAAAATTTTAAATAGGATAAGACTTTCTAGCTTTCCCAGTAAAAAAAATCTATTAATCAGTTATATCTCCAGTGAGTACATGTATAAACAAAAATACCATAAAAGTGTTTTGTTGCTATGACCCAAAGTTTTGTTGTCTATGGAACCATGTGTCCTTACATATTAAAACTTAAGAATAACTTTTCAGGTTGCTATTGATTTTTGTAGGGTTTGAAAGATTAATTATACATATTTTTGTCATTCTCGAGCTTATAATAATGAGCTTTTATCTTAACTTCAAGTAACTTAAATACTACTACAGGCTCGGTCTGACTCCTAAGTAATTATGTCGTTTTAAAATTATATTTTTTAAGTGTGAAAGGTTAATTTAGGAGTGGTTAACAAATTTCTTCGTAAATGTCTGTCGGTTGCTATGGTATATTTCCAACCATCTGCATCATTAAATTATCAAAATCAATATGATAGTGTAGGAAGTGAAGGTATTAGTATTGTTTCCATATAGTTAGTTAGTTTATTTTTTACAAACAGAAAATCTCATTCAAAATGGGAAAATTTAAATCCGATTTGTGCATGACTGACAAATGAGTTGTAGAGGAAATTATGATGTTGCTTGCAACAAGAATTATAGATCACATTTTCATGCTTGGTTATCAGACATTTACCATCTTTACATAAATAGGTGCGTTTATACTACAAAGAATGGTACATTAATAAGCAAAATGATAAAACTAAATGTAAATTTTTCATACGTGTACAATGTCTTTGTTTTTGTACAAATAAGGGGTTGTGGGTCAATTCAAACGCTTGTTCCATGGTATTGTTTACCGTTAGGAAATAATAATGCTTATTTTGAAAATTCAGAAAATTTACTTGAAAATAAGGTATAATTAACCATAGATCAGTTGGGGGGGGGGGATTAAACTCCTTAAATAAGCGCTTTATTGGCCTCTCGCCGCTTTACTATGTTGATTATAACTCAATTAGTCTATGGGGAATACATGAATCTGACTAGTCTGGCTTCTAGACTTTAGAATAAACCGATCCTATATGATTAAGGAAAGCTGTTATCCTCATGTCAATTGTTTGACCTCACACTTAGGTCTTCTAGCGAATAAACTGAAACTGAGCAACTGAGT
>JZLH01S0095495.1:27625-38574 GCA_001188425.1 Eucidaris tribuloides | reverse complement strand
CCCCCTACCGGGGGGGGGGGGTGGGCGGGATAATGCGCCCCCCGCCTCCCCCCTCGACGAATTATCGCGATTACGCTGCGGCCGCGAAATTTTTTGACGCGCCGTTCACTGCGCTATTTACTTTCAAGTCTCATGCATATGTTTTAAGACCATTTTTTATCATATTATTATATGTTCGGACACGTTACCGTTACGACGCCTGCAGCGATGTTTCGATACATGCATTGCAACTCCAAAATTTGCTCAAAAACGTGCATTTTGTAGTACAAAATCAATGCAAATCTGATGTTTTCATGCCAAAAAATCATAAATGTATGATTATTTTTACTTTATACTGGCTGAAATGGATTAAGTTATTGCTGTTTATGATCCGCCAAAAGTGTCCCCGACAAAGTTCATTGAAAAAAATAATAAAACTAAAAGGTCAAAAAAACAAAGAAATACATAAGAAATTCACAAAACAACAAAATACATAGGAAATTAATTCTGATTTGGCAAATTTTTTGTAGATAATTGTAAGAAATGTCAAAATGAATATTTTCACCAAAAATTAGCATTCTACTAGCTATTGTAAGCGAGATATAGACAAAAACATAACTTCATACACTTATTTGCATAATTAATTACTTAAAAAATATAAAAAATCAAGTTTTTGAAAATTTTACTATACAGTCTTGTAGTTTACATCCGGCTCTATGCGCGTGCAAATTTTCGCGCCGATCACTCGATCTGCGGCCGAGATCTCAGGCCCCCCCCCCCCGTTGATAAGTAGACCAGAAATAGCCCGGTTATTTTAGGGTTAAACTAATTTTATATTTGGCTAAAAATGGGTCTGTCCCACTAAGTACACAATTTGACCAGTATTTCTGAAGAAAAAAATGTTTCTGGGTGTGAGATGTGCTAGACATAGATCTGTAAAAATTGTTGTTCCCAAAAGGTTAATCAATATTAGATTTATTTGGACTATGATACGGCAATGAAGATTATTTCAAAGCTGAGAAGAAGCATGATGCCTATACATGTCTGACTAACTACTGTGATATTTTACCATACTACTGAGGGGAATTCAGTCAACTTGGGTCAGGTTAATTGGGAGTTAAGAGTCAAGTCACATGGGATACTAAACTTGTCATGTCTGTGATGAAAAGATAAATTTTAGAGATTGTAGGAGCAAATAAAATAGAAGAAATGTTACTGAGTAATTTCTGGGGATAGCTGAAACATGAAAGAAATTAAAGCAGTATGTACATGTACATGTATTTAGAGCTATCCAAGACAGTGCTTTAAACACTTGTTATATTATTAAATGACCATTATATGTTAGGTTTGAGTGATATGACTTCTGTTTTATACATGAAAATTATGGCCCAGGAACTTTGATATAAAATTCTTGGTCATCTTCTGAATCCTGTACATGGGCATTTCCGTGAATTATTGGACAAATCACAAATTATATAGATTGCTGTATCTTGAATCATATTACATTTTAATGGTTTGAATGGGTATGAATCATGAAGAAACAATGGGGGACATCATTTCCATTCTAAATTTTATGTCTTCAACAGCCCCCTCTAGGAGAATCAGAACCATACATGAAATACCACATGTGGGACTAGTGTGACTAAATCTCAGTTTTATGAAAAACTATCATTTATTCTGCAGTTTTTTTCCATGCCAATAGCCTCTCCTCATTGTTTTGAAAGTAATAAAGCCCCACATATGCATACTAAATCTGAAAAAGACATGAATAAATGCAAATTCGTGTGGATGGACAAAATGTAACGTACATGTAACTAACCGTTGATGTTGTAGTTAAAAATGACAAGATTTTTATCAATAAGTTATATATCAAAACTTATCAAGACACCAGAAATAGCATGAATACCACAGTTTGTTTCAGTTGAAAACAGGTTGAGGAAACTTTGAGGACAAAGACTTGTCATTTTTTTTCATGTCCTTTTTATGTAACGTAACTAACCATAATTAAAATTCTTGTTATTACCCATTGAAACATGTCTCATGATTTTGCTTGATGTTGTGAAGTAGGTGCCTGTCTAGAGAACTGACAGCACCAAAACAGAAAGAAAATATCAAAGCATATTCACATAAGAGCCAAACGTTAAGTAAAGTTTGTCATAAAGTGTAACGTAACTAATCATGGAATTGCCCACATACTTTTTGTGTCTTGAGTCCCATACAATAACATAATTGGTACAATGCTGCAATATTATGAATTGTGAAATTTATGATTTTTTGTGATGAATATTTTCATTTATTTCATTATTTTACAGTTGGCAAGAATATTGGCTAGGTTCCAGTTCTTCATTTGTCCTGCAGAAGTAAGTAGTTTCTGTGATTTTTTGAAAAAATAAATTTGCACAGTTTTGCTGGATGTGCGCTGCATGTGTCACAGTGGTTTTATTTTTGTGAATTTCGTGACCAAACAACCCTCAGAATTTTCACTTCCAGATGTGCCTGTACAAAGTGAATGCAAATGCAATAAAACTGTAAAAATAAACAGTCTTGTGAATTTCCAGCTTTGAAGCAAAATTGTGAAAATACATGTACTTGAATATATGGTATATAAAGTATTACAAACAAACCACTTACAAGGGTCACAACTTCTTTGCCAACAAGTCTGATATTTTTTGACAGGGAGGGGGTCAGGGGGGACTTTCTCTCGAACTACAGGTCCACTTGGCAATTTGACATCTGGTGCATTTAGATTCACAATCAATTAGAACACCATCATTAAAAAGTGAAATGTTGGGGTGTAATTATTACAGTTCCAAAAGTGCTAATATGCACCACACAATGGGTGATTTCAAGTTTTGTATTAGTGTTCGTATTAGTGTTATCTTAACAATAACACAAGCGTTAATCCAAAACTTGAAATCGATCCGTGTTAGCAAGTTGACCCCGAAATTATGACGCACTTCCCGAAGTTGGTGTTATAGATCGTGTTGAAAATTGTCTGCTGAACCGAGCTGGGTTGCATGCGTTTGTCCCATTCACTAACACTAGCCCCTAGGGCTTAAGGAAATCACCATTTCAAGTTCGTTGTGAGTGTTAGAGTTATTTATGTCTTGGCTCACTCAGCTGGGTCGTGCAGCTGTACTGTACGTGTTATGTGTTATGTATGTGGCGCGCGGTAAGCGACAAGAAAAATTACAATATTTTAGATTGTGAAAGAACTAAGACATAATGAAATGACTCAAATACATGAACTTAAGAGGGAAGTACATGCTTTTCCGACAGTGTTACATTTGTAGTATGATTGCTTAAATTTCATCAAGAAATTATAACATTTCTTCATGTTTTCGCGGTTTTCATGTTCGCCGAACAAGGGATGTGACGTCACGCTCGTGTTAACACTCGATTACAGAATCGATAGTGGCCATTAGTCCGAGTCGCAGTGTTGGAGTTCGGTTTAAGGGCTCTTGACGTCTACTAACACTAACACGAACACTAATCCAAAACTTGAAATCAACCAATAGTTATCATACCCGTAGATCTGTAATTTCTCTGGCATGTTAAGAATTAAGCAGACTATTTTGGGGAGGGAGTTGACATTGAATGATCCTTCCATTTTATTTCGTCATTGCAGTATGATGAAGAAAACATGGTATTTGTCATGGAGTGTGAACCCAGCTCAACATTTCAAGTGCAGGAATACACGTTGCCGAGCCCGGCACAAAGTCTCCTTGGAATGGTAAGTCAAGAGATTGTTTACTAAATTACTTCTCCTTAGCTTGTTCTATGCAGTTTTGGATAGAAAGTCTACAAGACGCAACGGTTTTACGTGGTTACCAAATACGTGGCACCTAAAATATTTCTCATGGATAATCAACAAGTGAGTAAAATAGACATGTCTTAAAATTGAAGTACCCTTATATGGTCTTAAAGGCCCAATGTCACGACAGAATGGAAAACGTCCTATTTTGACTCTAATTTTATAATGGGGCTTTAATGCTACTCATAATGCAACATATAATTCCTGGTGCTGTCGTAAAATAGAACATTTGTTTTCCTCCTCCTAACTCTAGACTATGGCACGTCAACAGTCCATGTTTGTGAGTAGTGCCTGTATGTAAAGACTAGTTCTCATCATCTCGGTGGTTTGACAGTGGGCCTTTAAACCCAAGACATATGACAAGGGTCTTTTCTTAGACCAAAGTTCTAGATTGAGTTCATCGTCGCCAGTCTATGAAATGAATGCTGACAAGTATGTCTCTCCTACACAGTCCAAACTCCCAAGGGGGCCAGTGTCATTACAACAGTGTACACCATGCATCGTGTGAAAAATGCTTAAAAGCGGTTGTTTTTCACGGTCGACGATGTACGCGCATACCATTGAAAAGGGTATCAAAATCGCCAAATCAGGAAAAAGGGTATACTTTTAGCAGAAGGTTACTTCAAAGGGTATCTTTTCAACTTGAATACTTGTTTAGGGTATTCTGAGATCGATTTCAATTACTTGTTTAGGGTCATTTGAAAGTCCATACACGTGCATGGTGTACACGCTTGTAATGACACTTGTGAACTTGTGCACTCATGCATGAGTGACCCCGTACTCGATAGAAAATAATGTATTGACAGTACAGGGGGAAAGCTGTGAATAGATGAACTAACAGGAAATGTATTGTTCTCGTACAATTCATTTGGCACTATTTCTTGTTTGCGCAGACCAAAGACTCTCGTCGACGGCAGCGAGTCAGCGGTGGTGACAGTGGTCGACCGTAGCGAGTAAAGGGTTAATAATGAAACTATTTTATTCTGAAATGAAAAAGTGACTGTACTGTTGTGTCCTCAGGTCAACATCCATTGGGAGACAGTAAACTTGATGCCGGTTCAGCTTCATGCCCTGACTTTAGCTCTCTTTGCATCTCTTGTCCATAGACAGATGAATAGATAAATTGATTAATAAGTTAATAAATTAATCGAGTCACTGTACTATTGTATCCTCACTTCCTCAGGTCAACATCCATTGGGAGACAGTCCACTTGATGCCAGTCCAGCTTCATGCCCTGGTTATAGCTCTCTTTGCATCTCTTGTCCATAGATAGATGAATAAATAAATAAATAAATAAATTAATTAATTAATAAATTAATTGAGTCACTGTACTATTGTATCCTCACTTCCTCAGGTCAACATCCATTGGGAGACAGTCAACTTGATGCCAGTCCAGCTTCATGCCCTGGTTATAGCTCTCTTTGCATCTCTTGTCAGTCCGTTTGGAGGGTTCTTTGCCAGTGGCTTCAAGAGAGCATTTAAGATCAAGGTAAGATCATGGTAATAATACTGACACCCGACCGTCCCCCCCCCCCACTTTCCTCCCAAGACAATTACCCCTCCTCCCCCCCCCCAAAAAATACATGATTTTTGAAATAAAACTACTTAACTCAGTGAGTTTCACACAGGGTCCAACCATGGACCTACTACAGTCTGACTGACTGTTACTCTTTGGTGCATTTTTCAAATTTTAGGTAATTACCGGTCAGATTTCACAGACATGTCCTTGATGACTAGCCTGAGGGCATGAGTGATGTTTTCTATCCTGCTGGAGGGTTGCAAATGAGATTCCCTGCCTTTAACCTCAATAGACCCGGGCTATTTTTGGTCTAGTCATCCCTGGCGGGGGGGGGTTTAGGGTTATGGCCCCCCCTTCAGATCTCGGCCACAGATCACGCAATCGCCACGGAAATTTGCATGCGCGTAGAGCTGGATGTAATCTGTAAGGCTGTATAGTTAGATTTTCCAAAAATAAATGTTTTTTATTTTTAAATAATCAATTATGCAAGTTTTTGCATGAAGTCATATTTGCATCTATGAATGCTAAGTTTTGGTGAAAATATTTTTTCTGATATTTCTAACAATTATCTTTCAAAAAATTGCCATTATGGAATGAATCTCTTATGTATTTTATTGTTTTGTGAATTTCTTATGTATTTCTTTGTTTTTTGACCTTTTGTTTTTTATTGTTTTTTGATGAACTTTGTCAGGGACACGTTTGCGATCTTAAACAGTGTAAAATCAATCCATTTCAACAAGTTAAAGTAAAAATAATCATACATTTATGATTTTTAGCTGAAAACACAATTTGCATTGGTTTTGTACACAAAATCACGTTTTTGAGCAGTTTTGGAGCTGACCTACTTTTTCGCGAACATGGTCTTAAATGATGTGCGAGACTTCAAAGTAAAACGTAAGTAAACGGCGCCTTCAAAAAATTTCGCGCGGCGGAATAATCGCGAAATTTGTTGGGGGGGCGGCATTTATTAGGGTTAAGGGTTTTTACATTTGTCAAAAGTGAATTATACATGTATTAGTAGTAATTGTTTCAATTCGTATTGATATTATTTGTTTTATATCATTGCAGGATTTTGGAGATGTTTTCCCTGGCCATGGTGGCATCATGGATCGATTTGACTGTCAATTCCTGATGGCTTCGTTCTTATATGTCTACATCTATACTTTCCTCAAGTAAGCTAACTCCAACAAGTTATTGCTGAGTGATGATTAGAATGATGTTGATAATGTTGTTCATAATAATTACCGTGTGAAGAGAAAGATGTGATGATGAAATGTGATATCATGATGGTGGGGATGATGAATTGATGATGATAATGATGATGAGGGTGATGATGATGACGATGAAGAGAATGATGATGATTATAATGACGATGATGAATTGATGATGGTAATGATGGTGATGATGGTGATGATGATGATAATGACAACGATCGTGATGATGAACTAATGACAATGATGGTGATGGTAATAAAATGATGATAACGATGACGATGATGATGATGATTATATAGTGTACGAAGTACACTGGTGAAGTTAACACTGGTGTAGCCAAGAACAGCACCAATATGACGAATAAGCAAGACCATGACTAAACATTTAAAGGCAAGGTCACCCTGACATTAAGTTGGTTTTAATAAAAGCAGAACAATGGAGAGAAAAGTTATGAAAGTTTGGCGAAAATCCACCAAAGAATAACAGAGTTATGAGCGTTCTAAAGTTTTAAATTTGTGATGTCACAGCGGAGACGTTTCCTATTATGCCATGTGATATAAATTCGATCAAATTCCCTGTTTTCTCAAAATTTTGAAAATGATTTTTACCTGTGGCATTCAATATATCTCAGAATATTATTTCCAACACATGCTTTTTATGAAAAAAAACGCCATTTCATTGTCATGAACCATAAGAAAATGGAATTTATAGGATTTATAATATTACGCATGAACTATGGGAGAAGACTGCATCGACATGTGAAGTCACAGATTTAGAATTTGAACCATAACCTGTTTATTCTTTGGTGGATTTTCGCCAAACTTTCATCAATATGTTTCTCTCATCGTTCTGCTTTTATTAAAACCAACTTGATGTCAGGGTGGACCTTGCCTTTAAAGACCAATACCAGCCGTCAAAGACCAAGATCAGGCTGATTCAATACCAAGACCAAAACCAGGAATAGAAGAATATGTGGAAAAACACTTGGTACTTTCATGATCTTTATTAAAAGCAATGTGTAGTTTTGGTAATTGGTGAAAATAAAATTTTCTCCTATTGTGTGTTTATATCATCTCCCAATATTTTGAAAATCAAATGCACTGAAATGATTTGATCCCCCCACCCCTCATAAAAAAATGCATATATGTACATATATTTATATTCTTTTATTCTTGAATCTGTTGTGTTATCAATAATAATTCTATGTTTGTCTGTCTCTGTCTCTGTCTCCCACCTATTTAGAACTGCTAACCCTCAGAAGTTAACGCAGCAGATCATACAGTTGGCACCAGAGCAGCAACTTCATATATACAACACGCTAAAAGAGCAGTTACTGAAACGAGGACTTTTAGAAGGTTGATTGTGATTGCCGATATATAATGAAATCACAAGCCCTAATCTTCGATCGACGGCAGTCTCCAATTGTGTCCTGCCAACCCAAAGGGAGAACTTGTTGTAAATTGAGATATTTATATCAATAAAAATCATGACAACAAATTTATGTTTAGCCCACATTTTGATACAAAGATTTTGTGACTTTATTAATCATGCTTTCAAGGAGAACAGATCGAATGGCAATTTATCACTCGTGCTTATCTCCAAGACGAGTGATAAGTGTAATTAACCCTTTAGCCACTGAAGACTCTTTAGAAAATGGCTTATTTCCCTGGAAGGTACAGCAATATTGCCCTCAATGCAAAAAAGACGGGCGTACAATGTATACTAGAGCGCATTTTACAGACGGGTGGTAGGGAGTAATAAGACGGGTGGTTTCGGGTGTTTCAGTGAATTACAGGTGTACAATGGATACTGAAGTGCATTTTACGGAAGTGCGGTTTCGGGCGGTTCAGTTGCTAAAAGGTTAAGTCTGACTAAGAACCTCCATCTTTAGGTAAGGACTACTTTTGATAAAGTTACAGCCTTGAAAAATGTTTATGGGTATCCCTGACAATTATCTATAATTATTCTATGATTATTTCAGAATTTGTCCTTTCATAGTCCTGGAGAAAATCAAATATGAATTATGACTTGTTTTGCTTATTTGTGAAATTTATGCAGGATGCGAATAATATCCTTGTAAAAATATCTCCTTTGTAGTATTTTTTCCAACCTAAAAATCAGTTGGGATATATTTGTTGTATTTCTCCAAACTAAAAATCAACCGGCATATATTCTGACTACACCGAGTAATCGCAATTTGTCCTCATCTCAGTTTTAAACATTTTGAGATTTTTGATGATTCTCCTGCTAGGGCTGGGCGCTGTTTTGATAATATCAAAATTAGACGATGTTGAAAAAATATCGAATACACGATAATGATCTCATGGTTATTTCAAAATATCGCCAGAGGCACGATATGGCCCAAAATACCGTCAATTATCAAAACCTAATGGGGTAAATGCATGCACTGCAGTGGGAGGGACCAAGAATTCCCCATAGCTAAGAATACTCTGCACACGAGAGGTAAATAATAAGAAGGTACAAGGAGGAGAGACCTCTATGCTGTTCAGCTATCAGACTTGTGGTAGTGCAAGAGCAATAGTGCATGTAGTATTTTGTCAACAAATCTGTCAACACACTGCCCACCAAAAATGCCAATTATAAACAGTCGGCACCACAAATCTCTAGATCTAGTTACAAGAGGGTGTACAGAAAGCAACATTGTTTTGACCACATTTAGATAACAGCCCTAATGAGTGCACTATCAATTTAAGCCTATCTTGTTCACCACAAATCTGTTTTACAACTCAGGTGATAAATCGTGTTATCGACGATGTTTTTTCCACGATATTCGAATGAGGTTTAGATCAAATTTCGCCACCTCTATCTCCTGCTTCATTGATCTGTAGCTCCATTTAATTTGTCACAACAAGTTCCCCCTTTACGCGTGGCAGGTCACAAGCTGCTTGCAACATAACGTAAAATTCCAGAGACACAGAAGTTGGAGAAGGACACTGTCATATTAGATTTGCCGTGCATGCAAAACTTGGGTGTCTGCATGCTTTGCTTATGTGATGCTGGCATCATAGAAATTAAACCAAAATAGCTTCTTGTCATAATTTAAGTAAGTTGGATTAGGAAAGTACATGTACATGTTGATCTAGATACTATTTATCACGTTTTAAAAAAGGTATTTGTTGTATACATGGATCTAGCTATACAGAGGTACAGTGTATATGTTTGTGTTGATAGCATGTACAACATTCTATTGCAAATTATTTAAGCCCTACCCATTTCTTACTATACAGGGTGGCCCAGAAAGAAAGCAACACATGCGATTGCTAATTTCTTTTACATCAACGGTTTTTATTTCATTGGAAAGAACATTCTTTTTCCAACAAAATGATACCATGATCATTGGTTTTCAGTAAGGCGTTTGGATCCTAGGGCCATATTTCTGAGGCAATGTCATTTCTCAAATTTGCTAATTTTTCAACTTCACTGATCTCCGGAACACCAAAATATCCTCACGTTACAGCGTGCCATAGAATAAGCTATACAAACAATACCCTCGCTTTGATAAGAATAAAGACAGTGTGAGGAATTGCGGTTTTTCACCCAGCATATTTTTATGGCACGCTGCTACACGAGAATATCTCAGTGTTCCGAAGATCGGTGCATTTAAAAAAAGTAGCAAATTTCGGAAATGATATTGCATCAGAAAAATAGCCCTAGGATCCAAACGCCTCACTAAAAATCAATGATCATGGTACCATTTTGTGGAAAAAGAATGTTCTGACAAGACCAAAAACAATGACATTTTGCCGATTATGATAAAGAAATTAGCGATCGCAAGTGTTGCATTCTCTTTGGGCCACACTGTATGTCTCTTAGATACATGTATATCCTAATGTGTAATTAAGGAAGTAGCATTGACCAGTGTGCAAAATGAAGTTTGCTCTCCGTGATCAATAAATTTGTGCCGCTCTCGTGTTTGTAACGAGTAAGAAATTAGCTGTAAGGTTAACTGGTAAATGTGTTATGGGAACATGTAGACTATGCTGCAAAATTGTGCAAGAGAGCCTGAAATTGTGATATATATTTATTATACATGTAGTTGTCAGTGTCAGGTGTACCATACTGCCATACAGTAAACTTGTCCTGATTGAGATATATGTACAGGCAAGACTAAATTATGGTCATGCAGAAAGCTTTCTTGTATTGCCCGTTAATATATTTTTTTTCTGCCCTGTAACTTGTTTTTTCATTCAAATATGAAAAAATCATTTCAAAAATTACGGGGTGATAATCCAGTCATACAGATTTTTGAAAAAATTGTTGTTGCAAACAAAGTTCTCAAGGGGATTATGGAATGGGCATTGTACATGTGTGTGTGTCTGTGTGTGTGCCTGTGTGTAAGTGTGTCTGAGTGTGTGTTCAAAATGTTAGATTTGATACAGACTTCTCTTTTATTTTTAACCAG
>JZLH01S0095458.1:7186-17409 GCA_001188425.1 Eucidaris tribuloides | reverse complement strand
CATGTAGCATATGTTCTCAGCAGAAGGGCTTTAGCAGTAAATTTTCTCTAATTTGAGAAATATTGCTTTATTTACACTTAATAGACTGACAGAAGGATCTTAAAAAAGCACACTACTTTGATTTCATGTGAAAAGAGCCAGTGGTTTTTCAGGTTTTCAAGAGACAATTTGGTGTTAAGGCCCTTCTGCCAGACAACCGATGATACAGTTCAGCCTCGATTATACGGCCATCAGTTTACCGGACTTCTCTATTATCCGGACAATGGACTTATCAATTATTGCCTGTAATTGATAAACCTTTATCAGAAGTGTCCACAGAAACCTGCTGGGTATCAGGGAACAATAAATAAAGTGTCCCAAGTGTGTGGTCAGTTGCAATTTGCAAATGGTGTGTGGTTGTGTATACATGTACTATGGTATTACCTCCCCTTATACTGCGTTTGTACATTCTCTCTCTTATCCGGCCAAATCACTTATCCGGATGGCTGCTGGTCCCAACCTGGCCGGTTAATCGAGGTCGAACTGTATGTCAATCAAGAACAAAATCTAAGATTGATATGTTGAATATGATTGCCTGATATTCATCTTCATTTCTTTTCATTCAAAACAGCTTCAGTCGTGGTGGCGTGGCATCATGGTCCGGAGGCAACTTGGTCCTTACAGCAAGAAGAAGAAGAAGAAGGGCAAGAAAGGAAAGAAGGGTTCAGGAAAGAAGAAAGGAAAGAAGAAGAAGTAAATTGTAAATACTGTCGCGTAAATCTGAACGTGGTTTATATTTTGTCAATAATATATTATACAGTGCCTTGGAGAGGGACTGTATACTTTCTGTAAGAATATACCTTAGTGTTTGATATTTCTGGCAAGTAATAACGATACTGCTGTGCCTTTGAGCTGCACTTAATTAATAACGTCAATTCAGTGTGGGCACTGTCTATGCATAGAAAAAAATCATCTTGAACTTACTTGTCTTTCAGAACAATAAAAATATAACTGTAACTCATTTGCAACTGGAATCAGTTTGCATCTGTAAGATTCATTAAATAATTTTATTATGAAATAAATCTGCAACCCCCCTGAATTCTTTAGCATTTCTGTCAGGTGTTATGAGCACAAAAGCAATATCAGTGTAAACACAGAGAATACTTACAAATTTTAATGTCAATGTGTGTATGAACATGTTAATGTTAGTCAGCAATAAAAAGTAATAGCTATCAACAGTAATCAACTACTTACTGATGTAAAAGCAAAGAGGATGTTAAAACTAAATCGAAGCAGTATCGGGTATATAACTCTGTATGTACTCTATAAAATACATCTTGATAAACATGACAAATCACAGGTCTTACTTGAATAAAAAGTTTGCACTTTGCAAGCAGAACATGCTTTTCATACTTCAAATGTATGTTACTCAAGTTATCACTTCAATTGACAATTAAAATGGATTTGCCTTAGCTTCAAAGTGAAATTGTTGAAAAGTTTTCAATAACCAGCACTTCAGAGATTACCCAACCCAATAGTCTTTCTTGATAAGAATGCTTCCACCTTTGACCAGTCTGTTTTCATGTTGCAGCCTCATGATCAGGGGCCTCGCTAGAACTTTTTTCAATGGGCAGTGTACCTGACAGAATCAAGATCATAATGTAGGTGGTTGCAAAATTCGGAAAAACTTCCCCCAAAATGTGTTTAAAGTTAATCTGAAGTTATTTTTAATAGTATTTTCAAAATACAGTGCACTCTCATTATAAAAAAAAAACACTGATATAACAAAATTTCATTATAAAGAAGTAAAATCTCTGGTCCCATATCTTGGACATCCTTTGTATTCCATTGTTTGTTGCAACTCTGATATAAAGAAATTTTGTTATAAAGCAAAAATGTTATGGGTCCTAAGGACTACGTTATAACGAGAGTGCACTGTAATAAATGTGGACAATTGAAAATGTATATCAGTTTTGATGAAATTTCCAATAAACTGCTTTACCTGTACAGTATTTCTAAGATTATTATTGTGTTATTTAACAGTGGGGGTGGGTGGGTGGGTGATGCTTGTACAGACCATCCTCCTCCCTCAGTTGTGTGGGGCATCCCCTTCAAAGGCATTTAGAGTTTTACCCCCATCCCCCCTCTTAGGATTCACAGCCTAGCCATGCTTAATTTTGTGATTCCTTTAAATGTAACAATGAAAGGAATATTTTCCAGGATATAATGGTAAGTTTGAAAGTCTGAACAGGAAATATATCATGGGAATGAATGTTATATCCGTCCAGCGAATTCTGCTTTGAATTTCAATAAATGTAACTACCTGTACTTATAATGTTTGTACTTCATAGTGATGTGCAGTGTGTTGTGCCTCCTTTAGAATTTGTTTGATATCATACAGGGTTGGCCCAGAAAAAAATGGTACAGCTACATTTACATTTATTTCCAAATTATTTACTCATCTTGATTTGGTCCATCTTATAAGCCACATTTTTGCGAGTAGAATAACACCAAGATCATCTATTTTGGTTGTGTACTCTCCATTTTAGGGTCGTTTTTGTGAACCAATGTAGATTTGGTACTGTATGCGCATGCCAGTTTAAAAGTAATTAGGACGCTATTAATAAAACACCTAATTACCCCTTTACAGCTGAAAGCTGAAATACACTGCTTTACAAAATTACCTCTAAAATGAAAACCACTGAATGAAAATTGATGATCTAAGTGTTGCATTGCTCAGAAAGGAACACATTAGATGAACAGGTTAAATTATAATTTATTTGGATAATGCACAGGAAATATGATAAATTAATTGTACTGTTTTTTTCTGGGCCACCCTGTATACATGCCTAATGTATGCATACATACAGTCAGTCACCCCCACCCCTCCCCCCCCCAATAATTTTGACAACTTGAAAAAATCATTAAAAAATAATGCAGGATGTACTTAACATAACCCCCCCCCCCCAACACACAACCCACCCCACTAACCATCACACATACATGCTATGGAAATACAACAACACACACAACACACACACTACAGAACAAATGCACAAACAGTGGCATATGTTGGAAATTCATGTACGACACTCACACAAACAAACACAATGCATTATATCTGGGATTTCAGAAATAATTACACTCACGTATGAAGCTATAGGCAGCGAGCCAGCAGTTAGCAGATGGGGGTAGGTGTGGTTCCCTCTCCCACGAAAGAGAAAATTTTGAAACATGAATCTTAAAATCCATTTATCCATGTAAAAAACCGAGTTGCTGGTTCACTAGAAATGTGCAATCAAAGGGCATAATGATATTTATCAATAAAGAACTGTCCAAATAAACTAGCAAAACTGCCAATAAATCACACTTATTGGGGCGGGGTGCCTCTTTGCTCCCTCACTGGTCAATTACACTAATGCACACACATGTAATGCAATCCATTTTATTGTATTTTGAAGATATTTCAAAGGTAAATGACATGATTGGGGACTGTCCTCAATCTGGAGTAAAACTATTCTAGAATGAAGTAAACTCTACAAAGATTCTACTGTGAAAACTTTGTAGTCCAAAGTTGACACATTTTAAAAGTACTTCCATTAGTATGCTTTGTGACAGACAAATTTGTTGTGTAGATTTCTACGGGATCAATTTCTCTCAGGGTTTGAGAGATATAAAGTCCTGGTTGTTCACGTTTGATTCTCCTTTATAAGGAAACAAATTCAAATCATAACAAATCCTTCAAGTCAGGATATACACTCCAGGTGGTGTATATACCTGTATAACTTTATTTCAACTACTGTAGTTTGGTTCTAGCTGCATTTTTTTATTTCTCCCAATCATGTCATATTGTCACTGCCCTTGTATAGCATTTACAAGAAAAAAAAATCACTATTACAAGAAAAAAAATCACTATTATATAGAATAAAAGTTATACATATTTATTTTCACAAAATTCACAATAAGCTGCTTAATTCAACACACTGCTTTTTTTCTGAAGAGAAAAGGGGATTAATGCAGCCCCCATCTCCCTGGGATTTACACCTGTGGCTTCCCAATTGTGTTAAACCTTATTTTAATCTAATCAGAAATTCTTAAGTTGTCATGGTAACAAGACCATATCAGATATGTTTAAACCTTTGTGACCTTTGAACTTTCAACTCTGATGTCTTAGAATCATTTCATCAGTGCCTCATACATGTAGTACGTACCTCCCCCAAGTTACCTTAATATCAGGGAAACTGTTCTTGAGTTGTGGTAACAAGCCTAAGTCAAAAAAGCATGAGGCCTCATGACCTTTGACCTTTCAAGACCAAAATCTAATCAGTTCATCTTCACATTATAGTACATACCTGTCCCCAGTTTCATTATAATCTGATCACTAGTTCTCAAGGTATTGCAGTAGGTAGAACTGGTAAAGGACGGACACCCCAAGAACATGATGCCTCCAGCACAAGCATAAAAACACTACATCCAAACAAATTACTATACCAAATGCACTCCATTATTATGCAATGTTGACAAAATTTAAAAATTACAACTTATACACTCCCCTTCATTATTGTTTTTATTTTATCCAACAACAAAGATTTTCATAGAGGCTTTCTAGAATGTTCTAAACCCCTCAAAAAATGTTCTGCAACTCAACTTTGAGCATTATAATCTCTCTCTTGGTATCATAGCATAATTCTTATTATACAACATCCAAGTAGATCCTTGTCATTTGATTGGAGGATTGTTGGTCACATGATATTGAATAAATGCTCCATTCAGCGTAGCGTGCATTTTGGTTATATTTTTGCGTGCATGGTTATATTGTTATATTTTCGTCTCAGCCCACGGTTTGCAGTGCGCTACACATATTGTACACGCGCTGTCCCACCTAGCTGTGCGATGTACGCGAGTTTAAAGTTTGAAGTTTAAACATAACTGGTGAACATAACTCACTGCTATGATAAGGATTCAAATATTTTGTGAAATTTAGACTAAAATGAGGGAACTACAGAGACATCTATAAACACATACACTGAACATGCAATAGGCCAATGTATGGCTATATTTTTTTCATACTTTACAATCGTCCAATCAAATGACAAAGATCTACTTTATAATGTTGTATAAAACAAATAATGAATGTTTCATCATTCCTTCAATAGTACAAATATTTTCATGACTTGAAAGGTTAAACGGTCCATACAACTCGGCTTCGCCTCGTTGAATGGAATGTTTAATCTTTCAACTCATGAAAATATTTGTACCATTGAACTCATGAACATTCATTATTTGTATAATATTGGTATAATTGTAAAGCCTATCTATTTCCCTTTACAATGATACCCCATTTGCCATGATTATGGATTCATGGAATGTGGAAGACATTTTAATTATGGCCCAAGTCTAAAGTGAAAAGCTGCAAAATGCACACCAGTTCAACTGTTCGCTTTGTATTGTTTACATTCCTCAAGTACGGGGCATTATGTAAGATTCTAAAAGAACCAGGGAAATCGATAAATACAATCAAGGCCCCGTGATACAATAGGATGCTGGATTAGATGCAAGTGAGCTTTGAAAAGAACCGGCAAAGTCAATTACAATAAGACACACTTTCACTTATCTCTGTTCATCGATCTTTGGTGACTATCTTTTTTTCATGAACTTGTGACAAATCAGGTTTCTATAATTATGTAGCTTGTGGTTTGCCCTCTTGTATTATTTGAATAGAGCCATATATTATCAAGCAGGAAGCTTAGAACTTCATGTATATTGGTTGGAATTAGGCATTACTTTACAAAATCCAGATGCATATTTCCAAATAGCCTTTATGCAATCAAAAGGTCTGCAAAATGTTTGCTGTACAACTTTTTTTTTCCTAAAATCATTGTTGTGAAAAGTTATAGCTAGTTGAAGTCAGTCATTCAGTTTCCTTTCCTGTTACTGAGCGCTCTTCAAAAATAATTCCACACGCCTGGGTTTCACAGTCCCATGCACAAAGAGTTAAAAATGACAAAATTACTTCTGATTCATCATAAATCTACTGTGATTGTCGTATTTGCAGCTTTGTCCACTTTATACTCGCTCACAAAGCGCTGAAGATTTTCCTGGAAGAAGGTCATACTATGCCATCCCTCTTTCTCTGTCAGGTTCTCGGCACCCATTCTCTTGTACAGTGCCCTCGGCCGTGCATTCCAGTTTAGTACAACAAAGTTCATACGAGCACAACCGGAGTCAATGGCATACTGAAAATAGAACAAAAATGAAGAGAGAATTTAAGTAAGGACCTTCTCCACACATTACTGCACAAAATTTAAGTTATTTAAGGATTTCCTTTCAAAATGTGTATTTATTTACTTAATTTTATTTGCTTATTTATAAGATGTTTATGTGCAAACTTAGTCATCTATTCATCCATTTATTTGGGGATTATCTTCAAAAAATTTTATTCATATATTTTACATATTTAGTTATATACAGTGTGTCCCAGAAAAAAAGGAAACCCAGATTGATGAAGATATTTATATATGTTAATAGCAAATGTGACAAAAAATTCTTACATAGCGGGAAAGAATATTTTCTCTTCTTTAATTTGATACCAGTCACAGAGATTTCCATTCATGCATGACTGAGTAAAGACAATCAGAAGGGACACATGTATAAAATCATTTGCACGAGCAAATTTGAAATTCGAACTGTCGCGCTTGAATGTATTCAGGATATCTTCGCTATTGAAGGACATCATTAGAAAGTCTATGATATCTTCTTTCGTATGATACCTCATTCTTGAAAAATGAGTGATGCATGAGTGAGAAAAGACAATTTGAAATGTTTGTTTTCAGAAATGTCCCAAAATGCATTCATTAACTCTGCTTTCTGGATTTGGCAGCCAACAACCAAGATATTACCTCGCGAACAAGATTCGGAGCCTATTGTTGTGCCCGAAGCAAGATATTATGTGAAGTCAACTGTGCGTGAACCTTTTGTTCAGCCTGCCTCATACAGCTAAAAATGTATTCATTCTGAAACTCACGCTAAAACAGACATGTTTTAATTTTACTTGTTCTCCGTCATACGTTATTCATTTTCTACGCGTGAGGTGTCAGATAAAAGAAGAGATATTGAATATTTATGCCATGCTTTTATTTCTTAAAAATAATTACATTTACTACCCCAAAAATGCACTCATACATGGAATTTGGGCGTGCAAATGACATTTTGGTAGCATTAATATTCATTGTTTTAATTCAATCATGCGTGAGCAATGAACAATACGTTCTGTATCAAGTGAAAGAAGAGAAACACAGCTTTACAAACTTACCTAATTCATTTAAGATATTGTTTATTATGATGGAATATTTTTGCCATGAAATCCGGTTTCCTTTTTTCTGGGACACACTGTATATGTTTAATTTTTCCTTTGAGCTTTTCATAATTTATTCATAATATATCTGCTTATCCATTTATTTACTTATATGTTTTCTCTTTATTTGTTTATCCATTCATTTATATATTTAGATTATACTAGTACATGTAAGTTTATACAGTATTATTTGTTTTTTGTTTATTTTCAAAGAGGGCTGTCGGATTGCTAGCCCCTAGGAACAGCATGTTTTATACTCACCCGCGCAACTGCCTGCATAAGTGACGTCCCAAGACCTGATCCTGAAGATCATCAGGAAGACACAGAAAAAACCATAAAGTGGTAACATAACAAAACATCTCAATCTCAATCCTGAATGTTGCATGCCATTGTGAATAAACTGACTATAGTTAGATAGTTATCAAGCTCTCTTTGGACTTGGTGCCCTTTGTAAATACTTCAGACCACAATAGTGCCCTTTCTTCCAATGGCATTTTTACTATTCTTAACCTTTGTTTTCATTAAATCAAGATCTGTAATCTTTCTCAACTGTTGCGTGATGAATAAATCTGACATCAATATGAGAAAAAAAATGCAGCAAACATCTCCTACAACCTTTGGGATCTGTGTTCATTGCTCGTCTGTAAATGTTTACTGTCAGGTGCCTTTTTTGGCCCTAGTGCAGGCCCCTGGAAGGCTAGGGCACAGCAACCCCTAAAAAACTCAAAGCTAAAGGGGCATTTATAGACACCTTTCTGCACTGTCATTTTTGTCGTTGGTTTGCCCCTTCCAACTCCTGAGTCCTATTTCTTGCCCTACAGCAGGGCTCAACAATAGGATGTGCCCGGGTTATGTCCACTCTTATGTTGGGCAAGTGAAAGATCAAAATGTTAAATTCTACCTTACTTTTCATCACTTCTTATTAAGTGTAGCTCCTATTACAGGGTATAGTAGAGACAGTGATTTTCGGTATCAAAAAATTGTCTTTTCTGTTTCTGAAAACTTGTAATTCCGTTTCAACTGAAGATCTAAAACGGGAAATTCCACTTTGTCATAGAAAATGTATACAGCAAAAACATGGATTCCATTAATCGCAAAGGTGAATTCCATGAATTTTCACATGAAAAGTAAAGAACCAAAGTGGATTTTCTGTTTCATTTTACCGGTAAACAGAAAATCACTGTCCCTAGTACAGTACATGGACAGACAGATATGTAAAGTGGAAGCTGGGGGGGGGGGGCATTTTGGGTAATTTAAATGGTTCAGGAATTGATAAAAAGTACAAAGGCAAAGTGTGGGTTTTGGTCTCTTGGGTTATAATCTAAAAAAATGACAATTAGAGAGAAGATGTCCATATTTACCTCTGTGAGCTGGAGTGACATAGACATCATCGAGGTACACTGTGCGACCTTTCCACGAACTGAACATGAAAGAGAATGAACTATAACCCACAACCTGACTGGTTTTGCTACAGACAGCAACAAGTAGATGGACGCATGGCTGGGAAGAAAACGCACCATCCTGTAGTTCTGTAACAATCAATAGATATTCAGTAATGTTCAGGTAATTCGGTTAACAGTTGAAAGTCACAGGCTAACAATGATGACAGTTTAAAAAAAAACTGTGAGCTACATACCGGTAATCCTCTACGCTCCAAGTGTCTTTGATACGGTATAAAAATGAAAACCTGAAAAAATTGTATTTCAAAATGATAATTTATTAGTGCTTTAAAAAAGTGAAAATCTTAAGTTGACCAAATTCACCTGCCCATTTCGTCCCATAGACTTACTGTGTTTAGATCTAGGCTATTTTGTACTTGGCCAGAGTACTACTAATTGATTATTCATTCATATCTTGCCAGTGGCAGCATAAATTTCTAAACTTTTGTTTTCTAGGGTGTTTATTTGTCCAGTCAACACTACTATGTAGCTCAGATAGCAAAGTTCGACAATTTTTTAATTTGAAGCTCCACAATTTTAGCCTGTGTCTTTAATTCTGATTACAATACTAGATCTATGGGTCATTCCATCCACTCACGTAATGAGCGGTAGCTAGACTCTGTGCGTGATTCTTATACAATGCTAAAAACTGCAATTCTGAATCTAGATATGAAATAATTTCCGGGGATGTCCCCGGTTGTCAAATGTCCCCGGTTTTGGGGTTAAAAACACAGTCATAATTGTCCAGAAGCGTAATTGTCCCTGAAAGTTAGTGTTTACACGCGCACGCGCACGCACACACACACACACACACACACACACACACACACACACACACACATACGTACATTATTAATATTAGCAATATTCAGGGTGCCGGTGCGACATAACCGCTTGCCCGATGGCCCGGGGCAAGTAAACATCACAGTCGGGCAAGCATTTTGGAGTGTCAACTAAAAATGCTTGCCCGAATCGGGCAAGTTATAATTTGCAAAGCAAACCTAAGTAAATACCAAAACTGTATTGAAACAAAAATGAAATAAATAGCTGTTTTTACGGAGGAAACGCTGGCCAAAACATCGGCAATTATTTGCTCAAAATGCGTTCTGTAAAGACGCAAAATGAACAGGCGCAGCGCAGGAAGTCGGCATACTTAGTATAGTAAGGCAGTGCAAGATCAGAGACATCTGTCTGGCCTGATAACTTGTCCAAGAAAAAAAATACATCGCGGAAAATTGTGGCAAGGATTGAAGAAATTACAGAAAGTGTTCAGTGAAAAAATGACTGAGAGTAGCAACAAAGGTAAGCAAACTGTTTCAAATCACCAGAAAATATGTCACAGCCACCTCCAAAAACTCGGCAGTTTAGCCGACTAGAGATTGCCCAGTCCCACATGTGTTAAATGGTGTATGGTTTGTATTTTCAAGTCTTAACTTGCGATATTGGCGGTA
>JZLH01S0095394.1:48233-72823 GCA_001188425.1 Eucidaris tribuloides | reverse complement strand
TATTGAATGTTTTACTGAGGGCAAGCATAACTGTCATGTTGCTTCTAAATCTGCACATCAGAAACTGTGACGTACAGGCCAATTTTAAAAGTTGGCGCGAGCGCTCCTCCAACTCACCGAAGGCGGCTGTACTGCTTAGTGTGTTTAAAATAAAATGTCGCAGAAGTACAGTTAAGGAATTGCAGTTTATTGCATCCGCTTTATAAATATTCGTATGAATTGAATGACTATGATTGTTTTTTTCATATGGGTATTAGATGATATCCAATAATCCATTACCCGAAGTTGTCAATCTATCTCGAGACATTTGAAAAATTGCTATTAATGATTTGCTGAAAAATACTGATGCAAGTAAATTCACAAAGTCACGTGTGTTTGTATTTAATGTCACGGTTGCTCTAGCATCGTAGGCATGAGTCACAGTCTATAAACGCCTAGTGGGACAATATTTAATACACCAGTTAGGGACTTAAAACGTCTTAACTCGTATAGGGGTCTATGGAAAATGCGTGTTATAGTCAATCAAATGTAACCAGCGGTTAAGAGGATAAACCAATGCCTTTGTTAGCTTAGTCTACAAGAGCTAAGGCGATTGGCGTTTTGTGTTTTTGAAAGTATACAGACACTTATTTAGCAGTGTACTGAGCATGTAAACACAATTAACAGATTTCTAGTTCTTGTTCTTTTGCAAAGCAGACTGCCTGTGTTATAAAAAGCAGTTGATAACATCGACTATAAGTAAAATTGAAATTAACTCTTATGCGTTGAAATTTTGATGAGCAGCCATGTTCATGTTGTTCAATCTCAGATCATGAAGGGCTGAAACCTTGCAGCCGTTGAGAAGTTGTGCCGCATCCCCAAATCATCAAGCGCCGTTACTTTTTTGTGTGTCCCTGAAAATGTCCTGCTAGGTTGGTTACAGATTGCCGCAGTTTAAACAATGATGACAGTGTTAATTGCACTTTAGGCATAATTTTGAATCCAATGACATGATTGGTTTCCCATATTGTACTTAGATGAACACGTCACTAGAAGTTTCAACGATCAACACATTTAAAAATTGTAATAAGTTGGTAAGGAAAAGTTTGCCAGGTAATTCACAAAAGTCAGCGTGGTGATTTGTTTATCTCAGAGTTATCAAAAGATAGTTAGTATGACTAATATTCTATTACTCGCCTGCCTGCACATAATTAACCCGTTAGTATGAAAAACGTCTTAACTTTGTATAGGCGGTCTATGGAAACTTTGTATATAGTCAATTGCAAATCGTCCCAGCAGGTTAATGAAATAAAGGCCAATTGGCTTTGTTCTCTGTGTCTTATAGGAGTAGAGTTTGGCGTTTTGTGTTTCTGAAATTATACAGACATTATTCACAAGTTGAACTGATGAGTATTTAAAAACCAACTACAATGGATATTCTAGTTGGTTGTTGTTCTATGCTAACCACAATAAGCAAGCGCTTCTGTTATGAATGAAAGTTGAGTATCATTCAGCTAAGAAAACTCGACATTTACCTTAACTTATTGAAATATTTACTGAGGCAAGCCATATTCATGTTGCCTTAATAATCTAACATCAAAAGTGTGACGTAAACAGCCATTTAAAAGTTGCGCGCGCATCCGCACATGTCATGAAGGGGCGCTGTACTGTGTTTGTCGTGCTAAAATAAAATGTCTCAGAGTAGCAGATAAGGATTGACAGTTTGTATTGCACCTTTTATACAATACGTATAAATTAATGACATGATTTGTTTTCTCTATGGTTATTAGATGATATCAAAATCATTACCGAAGTTTGGCAATATCGCGAGACTTTGAAAATTGCTATTAAATGTTGGCTGAAAAAACTTGATGCCACAGTAAATTACAAAAGTCACGTGGTGATGTTGTTTGTACTGTCACGGTTGTCTAGCCATCGTGGCAATGATCGTCACAAGTCTATTAAACACTACGTGCACATATTTAACCCGTTGGGACTTAAAACGTCTTAACTCGTATAGGGTCTATGGAAAATGCGTGTTATAGTCAAATCAAATTCCCAGCGGGTTAATAGATAAAGCAATGCCTTTGTTAGCTAGTCTAAAGAGTAAGCGATTGGCGTTGTTGTGTTTTTTGAAATATACAGACATTATTCACAGGTGTAGCTGAGCATGTAAACCACAATTTCAAAGATTTTCTAGTTCTTGTTCTTATTGCAAAGCAGACGCCTGTGTATAAAAAGGCAAGTTGATTACCGATGACTACTAAGTAAAATTGTAAATTAAATCTTATCAGTTGAAATGTTTGATGAGCAAGGCCATGTGTCTATGGTTGCCTTTCAATCTGATCATGAAGCTGAAACTTTGCAGCCGTTGAAAAGTTGTGCACGCATCCAAATCAAGTCAAGCGTGTACTTTGTTTGTGGTCTGAAAGGTCGCAGGGTTGCGGTTACAGATGCGCAGTTCTTAAACAATGATGACAGTTTATTGCACCTTTCAGGCCATAATTTTTGAAATCAATGATAATGATTTGGTTCCCATATATGTATTAGATGATATCACAGTCAATTACTAGAAGTTTCAACGTCAACACATTTCAAAAAATTGCTAATTAATTGTTTGGCTAAGGAAAGTTATGCAGGTAATTCACACGAAGTCAGCCGTGGTGATTTGTTCTATCTCAGAGTTCTCTAAAAGTAGTATGTATGACGTAATATTCTATTACTCGGCCTGGCCTGCACATAATTAACCCCGTTACGACTAACGAAACGTCTTAACTGTATAGCGTCCTATGAGAAAATGTGTATTTGATAGTCAAGTTCAAATCGTCCCACGTTAATGGAAATAAAGCCAATGGCTTTGTTCTGTGTTAAGGAGTAAGAGTTTGCGTTTTGATGTTGCTGGAATATAGCAGACTTATTCACAAATTGAACTGATGTATTTAAAAACCCATTATACAATGGATTTCTAGTTTTGTTGTTTTCTATGCTAACCGACATAGGCAAGCGCTTCTGTTTATGAAAGAAAGTTGAGTAATCATGTCAGCATAAAGAAAATCGCCATTTACTCTTAACATTATGAAATATTTACTAGAGGGAACGCCAATTAATGTCATGTTCTTTCTAATATCACATCACAAAGTGTGACGTAACAGCCATTTAAAAGTTGCGCGCGCATCCCAACTCAATGAAGCGCTGTAGTTGTTTGTGTGTCTAAAATAAAATGTCTCAGAGTAGCAAGATAAGGATTGCAACAGTTTTATTGCACCTTTACTAATACGTATAAATTAATGGAACCAAAAAAAATGATTTGTTTTTTCTCTATGGTTATTAGATGACTATAAATCATTACCGCATAGTTTGCAACTATCCGAGACTGTTTGAAAACTTGCTACTAATGTTTGGCTGAAAAACCTGATGCACCGTAAATCAGCAAGTCACGTGGTGATTTGTTTGTATCTCACGGTCTGACTACCGATCGTAGTGTATGACGTCACATGTCTATTAAACACCTACATTGCCACATATTTAACGCGTTAGGGACTCGAAACGTCTTATTGGTTATAGCGGTCTAATGAAAGATCGTATATATAGTCCAATTCAATCGTCCCCGAGGTTAATGGGTATAAAGCCTATGCCTTTGTTTTTGGCTGTGTCTAATGATTAGAGTTTGGCGTTTGTGTTTTGGAAATATACAGACGATTTTTGACAAGTTGAACTGAATGTAATTAAAAACAATTCCAAGGATTTTAGTCGTTGTGTTCTATTCTAACATAGATAAGCAAGCGCTCTGTTATTTAAATGAAAGTTGAAGTATCATTCAGCAAAAGAAAACTCGCATTGTATCTAAACTTATTGAAATGTTTACTGAGCAAGCCGATATGTATGTTGGCCTTCTAATCTCACATACGAAACTGTGAGTACGCTCCATTAAAAGTTTGCGCACGCTCCCAACATCAACCGAAGCGTGTAATTGTTTGTGGTCTAAATAGTAAAATGTCCCAGAGTAGCAAGTTAAGGATTGCAAAGTTTTATGGACTTTAGTAATATATATAAATTATGACATGATTTGTTTTTTCTAAATGGTATTAGATGATATCAAAATCATTACCGCAAGTTTGCACATCCGAGCATTTGAAAATTGCTATTAAATGTTTGTGCTGAAAAAAATGATGCCACAGTAAATTCACAAGTACGTGGTGATTTGTTTGTATCTCACGGTTGTCTACGCATCGTAGGACAGAGTCAAGTCTATTACACGCCTACGTGCACATATTTACGCGTTAGGGACTTAAAACGACTTAACTCGTATAGGGGTCAATTTAAAATGCGTGTTATAGTAAAATCAAATGTCCTAGCGGGTAATAGGATAATACCAATGCTTGTTCGCTTAGTCTAAAGAGTAAGCCAATTGGCGTTTGTTGTTTTTTGAAATATACAGACAGTTATTCAACAGGTGAGCTGGCGCCGTAAATACAATTTCAAAGGATTTCTGGTTCTTGTTCTTTGCAAGCAAATAAGGTCAGAAGTGTGTTTATAAAACAAGTTGATTACCAATCGACTCTAGTAAATTGAAATTAACTCTATGCAGTGAAATGTTTGATGAGGCAAGCCATGTGTCAATGTTGCGTTTCATCTCAGATTCTCTGTAAGCTGTAACGCTAGCATGCGCGTTGAAAAGTTGTGCGCGCATTCCAAAATCATCAGCGCTGTACTTTGTGTGGTCTGAAATGTCGCAGGAGTGGTTACAGATTCCGCAGTCGTAAACATGATGACAGTGTTTATGCATCTTTAGGCCAAATTTTGAATCAATGACATGATTTGGTTTTCCGGCATATTGTATTATGATATACAGTCATTATAAAGTTCCAACGATCCACACATTTAAAATTGCTAAATTAATGTTTGACATAAGGAAAACGTATGCCAGCGGTAATTCACAAAGTCACGTGTGATTTGTTATATCTCGAGTTCTCTAAAGTGGTATGTATGACGTAATATTCTATTATGCGACTGCTGCACATATTTAACTCGTTAGGGATAAAACGTTTACTCGTATAGCGGTCTATGAAATGCGTGTTTATAGTCAATTAAGTCGTCCAGCGGTTAATAGGATAAACATGCTTTGTTCGCTGTGTATAAGGAGTAAGAGTTTTGCGTTTTGTGTTTCTGGAACTATACAGACATATTCAAAGTTGAACTCATGTATTTAAAAAAAAAACAAATTACAATGGATTCTAGTTGTTGTTCTATTGCTGAACCAGATAGCAAGCGCTTTTCTGTTATTAAATGAAAGTTATATATTAGCCAGCAAAAGAAATACTCGGCATTTACTCCTTAAATTATTGAAATGTTGTACTGAGGGCAGCATATGTTCGATGTTGCCTTCTAAATCTCACATCAACGAAACTGTGACGTAGCAGCCATTTAAAAGTTGCGCTGCGCACCCGAAATCACCGAAGCGCTGTACTTGCTTAGTGTGTCGAAGAATAAAATGTCCCAGAGTATCAGTTAAGGATTTGCAAGTTTTATTGCACTTTAGTATATACGTATAAATTAATGACATGATTTGTTTTTCTCTATGGTATTAGATGATTATCAAAATCATTACGCGCAAGTTTGCAACTATCCGAGACTTTGAAAATTGCTATAAATGTGTTGGTGAAAAAACTTGATGCACAGTAAATCCAAAGTTGACGTGGTGATTGTTTGTATGTACGGATTGTCTATCCATCGTAGGCATGACGTCATCAGTCTATTAAACATACGTGCCATATTTAACGCCGTTGGGATTAAACGTCTTAACTCGTAATAGGGTCTATGGAAAATGCGTGTTTATATAAAATCAAATGTCCGAGCGGGTTATAGGATAAAGCCAATGCTTTGTTAGCTAGTCTAAAGTATGCGATTGCGTTTTGCTGTTTTTTGAAATATACAGACATTTTACAGGTGATAGCTGACCATGTAAAACAATTTCACAAGGATTTCTAGTTTTGTTTCCTTTTGCAAAGCAGAACGCCTGGGCCGATTCAGACACTGGACGCCACTACAATTACATGGCAAAGGTATTACTGTAGAGCATATTTAGGTTTTGGGTGTGATTCTTCGAAACTCAAGTTAGGATCATTAGCATCTAAGTCGAGCTCTAAATTTTAGGTTCGTACCGTTAGAAGGCGTCTCAACTATTGTTCTCTGCACGTTGACCGACAATAAGCAGAGTGCGCATGGGCATAGAAGGTTTATGGAAAGGTCTTTAATTGCACCTGTCCTGGATGCAATGTCGAATAACACATAGAACAATATGCAGTCATGAACACAATATCAAGCACAGGTCGTGTCCATACTTACAAATTTTAATAATATTCAAATCCGTATCTTTCGTTTAAGACATTATGTCTATATTCATATAGATTCATGATATGATACTTTGTCGTCGCAGTGATTAATGTAAATAATTTTATTAAAAGTGTACTTTTTTATACATTGATTAGATGCATTATTTTTTTCGATGGATCAGTGATAAAACACATTCAAAGGGTGAATCAAAGTAATGATGTATGAAGCAAGACTAAAATCGGGGTTCCACTGCTATAGTAGGCAGGAAAAATGGCATTATATATAATTCTAAATATCAGTATTTCTGAATTTTTAATCTCTAGAAATAGAATCGGGTCAATGATAGTAGCATTGGAGAAAACCTTACATATGGCATGTTAATTATATCTAACGCCTCAAAAAAAGTTAAGGCATGACATTATCGATATGACGACCGGCTTGGTCAATCTAGATTATAATTCGATTAAGATCGTTACACTTAGAGCTGGAGTTGGATTTAGATTCGTTTCGAGGAAGGTCGGCCAGGTTCAGCCCAACTCTAACGTTAGGATGGTCCCAGGTCGTTTCGTGAATCTACCCTGTTTAATAAAAGAGTTGATTACATCGACTATTAGTGAAGATTGAAATTAATCTTATGCAGTTGAAATGTTTTTGATGAGGGGCAAGCATGTGTCAGTTTGCTTTCATTCAGAACTATGAAGCTGAAACCTTGCAAGGCGTTGAAAGTTGGCAGCATCCAAAACCATCAAGCGCTGTACTTTGTTTGTGTGTCTGAAATGATCGCAGTGGTTGCGGTTACAGATTGCCGCAGTTTCTTAAAACAATGATGACAGTTTTATTGACTTTTAGGCCATATTTGAATAAATTGACATGATTTGGTTTCCCAATATAATGTATAGAATGATATCACAGTCATCTAGAAGTTTCCAACGATCACACATTTTAAAAATTGCTAATTATGTTTGCTAAGGAACGTTTGCTACGGTAATTCAACAAGTCACGTGTGATTTGTTTATTCTCAGAGTTTCAAAAGTAGTATGTATGACGTAATTATTCATTACTCGCCTGCCTGCACATAATTAACCCGTTACGACATAAAAAGTCTTAACTAGTATAGCGGTCTATGAAAATGTTGTAATTATAGTGCAATTCAAATCGTCCCAGCGGGTTTAATGGGATAGAAAGCCAATTGGCTTTGTTCTTGTGTCTAAGGAGTAGAGTTTGCGTTTTCTGTTTCTGGAAAATATACAGACATATCAAAGTTGAACTGAAGTATTTAAAACGAAACTTCAATGGATTTCTTCAGTCGTGTTGTTTCTATTGTAACCGAACCATAAGCAAGCGCTTTTGTTATTATATAATGTTGAGTATATTCAGCACAAAGAAAACTCGTCAGTTTACTCTTATATTATTGAAATGTTTACTGAGGGCAAGCCATATTCATGGTTGCTTCTCTTTGCACTTTTAGTTTGGACCTTTAGTGGGCTACGCATGAATATGAATGATCATTTTTCTTCTATGGTATTAGGTGATTTCAAAATATTACAGAAGTTTGCACATTCAAGACATTTTGAAAATTGCTATTTAATGTTTGGCTGATCAATTGACTGCACAGTAATTCACAAAGTCACGTGGTGATTTGTTTGATATCTCAACGGTTTCTCATACATATCTTAGGCAGACGTCAAGTTTATTCACGCCTAGTGCACATATTTAGCCGTTAAAGGTCTTCAGAGTCAAGGTCAGTGTCAAAGGTCAAGTACAAAAAAAAAAAATACAGAAATGTTGATGTTCCATTTTTGGTGATAATCGCTATTTGAAGTAAAAGTATGATTTTTTACGCCTCCTTAACCAAAGTATGCTTAGGTATTGCATTTGATTTTTTGTCATCCATCACTACGTCTGTGTAAATACTGGCATTTTCAAAGAAAAGGAATTAAACTTGTATAGCAGGGGCCAATATCCACCTTATGAAACACCAATACTAATTCGTGAACTATACAATTTTCAAACTGATCAGTGAGCTCAACTTCAGTATGTAGTGATCTATGAGAGATTTTCGCGTGCGGTGTTATTCAGTGTTATCTAATGGGCAAAAGATCGAGCACTCGCTAAGAAGCTAAAATAAGCGTTGTCTCTTCTCATGTTGGGCATGCATGTAGATTCCCGAATACGTGTATTTGCGGCTTCACAAAATCATGTAATCGTCATGATTGGTTACAAATAACAAATGAGCTGTCATTAGAATTGTTTGATTTACTGTTTACGATACGCATGAAAAATAATGTCACCACATTATAGTTTTTTTTTCCGGCAAAATTTAACGTTTTACAGTCATTTCAATTTTTTGACTATTTGGGTGCGCACTTATTCTTATCTTGTTCGATAACTTTTGACTTTATACGAACCAACTCTGTGACTTTCGGAGAATGTTGTAAAATTTATTTTGTTTTATCATTTTGACTTATAGTAGAAACGACTCATCCGCATTGTTATTTAGGGATTGATGAATGCGTATTTAATCAAAAAATTGCGGAGGGTTACATGAGTTTACTGTAACCATTCATGGTAAAGATAGAAAACTCGCAATAAGCAAAAAAGATAAACTTCAGTATATACTTCATGAAAATTTCAATCTTGTACAGGCTCTACGAAAAATTGACCCCTTCTATACCGCTGCCAGACTATAAGCTCAGAGGTCGGGGAAGAAAGTATATTCATTCGAAATTTTGGCCTTTTTGACATTTCGGCCCCTATTAATTTCGGTCCCCATGATTTCACCTGACGCCGCCCTGGAATTGAATAGAAAAGAATAGAAGACTATACACTGTAAAACTACGGTGTCAAAATAAAACCAGTGTCGGTGTTTGTGGAGGACGCACCATGCAGGTGTTAAGAAGAAAACACCCATGGAGTTTTATAAACACCAAATCGTGGGCTGATATAAAACAGGTTGCGCTATAATAACACATGGGTGTTGACTAGCACAATGTGTGTTGAACTAACACCGTATTTAACAAGGTGTAAATGCTTGGTGTGGGTCTCTCACAAACGCTGGTGTAACTTTTAACACCAATGTCTTTGCAGTGTATCTAAGTATTTTTTACTGCAGTATGCCGGTGAAGCGCTCACACACTCGTGTAAGATGGGTTAGGGATTTGCAAGTCTTATTCTTCATTATCATATCCCTTATCCAGTGGGTAGGCTGGGGGGGTGCATGGGTGACGTGCACCCCCCCGCAGAGCCATAGGAAGTTCCGCCCCTGGCAAGAAAATAAATTTGCCACATTTTTTCTGATTTAAACAAGCGCCTGATTTACATAACTTAGTTTCGCACGCTCCCTAAATGTGATCTCGCAATTGTCTATTTAGTTCCACTCTCCAAGATGTGGGCACCTCCGTGCCCAAACCAAGATACGCCTTGTTCTTACAATACAAAGCGGTAGTTTAGTACTTCAATGGTGTGTTTGAAGTCTGAGATCATACGTATGATTTGTTGGCTTATGAGAAAAACGCAATAAGAATGTTACTAGAATGTTGTTCTTGTTGTGAGTTTCAAATTTGGCTCAATGCGAATCGCGGTTACTCGTGCACCGTAGCAAGACGCGCGGAGCGCTCTGATTGGTCAATTCGGATATCACTGTCGCGACCCTTTGCTAACGGCTGATCGTACATTTTGGGAATCGGACGTGCACGTTGACGTCGCGGCATTTTTTTAAAAAATTTGCTCCGAGCAAATGGAAAAAGGATGAAATTTCACGTCCAGATATTTTACCCAAAACTCAATATTTTACCCCAAGTCTCGATGAGAGGTGTTTATTTATATTAATCTTCACATTGGATATGATTTCAGGTGATTTGATTCATATGGATGTTTTTTGACGTGCAAATCAATAACACAATTTTTAAAGCCACAGGCTAACAATGACTAGAGTTTAAAAAAAACACCCTGTGAGCTACATAATTCTCCATGCTCTAATATGTCTAAGCATCTTGGCCTGGATAAGGTCTAAGAATGAGGCCCTGAAAAAAAAGTATTTCAAACTGATGATGTAGTGCTTCAAAAAAGGGAAAATCTATGAATACTCAAGGTTGACCGGATTCATCTTGCTCTTTTTCTCCCATAGACTACTGTTTGTAGATCTAGGCTATTTTATACTCCACCGCAGTGGTAATTCCAAGGGTGATGTTTATTCATGCATATCTAGCCAGTGGAAGCATAACTTTCCAAACTTGTGTATGCTAGGATGTTTATTTGTCCATTTTAGCACTGCTATACAGGTCTAAAATTGAAACTCCATAATGTAAAAGCCCAGTACTATTTTGGTCGATCAGACAAATTTTTGGTTAATATGTCACAAAGTATTCTATTGTCACCCAAGACATCAGAAAACAACATCATACCTCCTGAAAATTGTTTACAGTGACAAATTATGACGTTCAAATTAAAGGAAAGCATCTAGCGGCATGTCCATTACCTATGGGAAATCTCGCCCCCCCCCCAAGATTAGACATTTTGAGTAATTTCTCAAAAATTAGAAAGTTTCAGAGCGAGCAATTTTCAGGGTATTAATAGATCATGATCAAATAGATGTATCTGAAAAAAAGTAATTGCAAAGAATTTCATTTATTACCATTAACCGAACTTAAACTTGGGCTTTAACTGGTGTCTTTATGATCTAACTTTAATACAGAGTGCCTCTACGCGCAAGGGTCTCCTTGAACGTCTTGCGGAGGGTCCGGTGGTGGGGGATGGAAGCTTCGTGAACACCCTAGAAAAGAGGGGCTACGTCCTGGCGGGCAGTTGGACGCCGGAAGCGGCCATCCAATATCCGGATGCAGGTAGGTCATCACATACAGGATAGTGTTGCCATATCCCAGTAGAACTAAATCACCAAAAAAGCATGTGAAAAATCACCAAAGTCAACCAAAAAATCACCAAATTCTGAACATGCCAGAAATTAGGGCTAATAGTTTTTTGTTTGTTTTTATTTCAAGTTAGATCAAGCGGATTTACATTTTCAATCAGGTTTTTATTCACAATTTCGTATCATTAATTGACTGCGCTGTTCGTGTGCGCGCACGGTTAATTTTGTGTGTGAATGTATGTGTCCGCGCGAGTGCTTGTATGTGTGAGTCTGTAAACCTGTGTGTGAAACGCCAATGAAATCAGAAAAAAAAACATGTGTATACTGTTATAGACATACAATTGACACTCCCTATAAATGGTAGTGGGCAACATAATGCAGTCAGATATGCAGACCTTGGTGTTAGAAAGTTTGTGAAAACTGAAGAAATTATGCATCATTTATCAAAAATGTTTGCTTTTCCTCAGATTACCAGAAAATCACCCCAAATCACCAAATTCCTCTTTGGTGATTTTTCAAGATTTCAAAATCACCAAAGCCCTTGACATCTACTTCCACCAACAAAGGCAAGCACTCTCACCAGACAACTACGAAACACATCCAGTCTATGTACCATCAGATGCAATACAGAACGATTCCGCAAATCAACAATCCCCTACCTGGCACGTACCTTAACAGTTTAGAATAAATAGAATAAATTTCATAAACATCAATTTTATCATACATGTATAATTCACTTACCCCTTTAGTCTCTTGTCGGATATGTAGTTACACCTTGTCTGTCTTTGCTGAACGCTGGATTCCGGTGCAGGAGCTGTGAAGGGGTGCATCGGCAAAAAACAAACAAACAAACAAACAGAAATTCACAGAAACATGCTAAAATTTGAAATATGTATTTTTTTTGGTCAAATATTATTTTATATATGTAATTATCACTATCATTTACCAAACATATATTTCAATGAATTTCATTTTCACTTTATTTTGACCTGCTTTGTTTTTGTTTACTTTCATTATAAATATGTATTGATGTGTGTTTTTGTGTATGTTTTGTCGTATCTACTATTATGTAAAACTGATTTTTGTTGTTCGTACATAAATACATAAATATTAAGCTTGCCTATGTAATATACATTTTCATTATATTATAAACTGATGCTTTCAGCCTTTACTGCTAGTCAGTGTATTCTATATACCAATTAAAAAAAAAATCACCAAAAAAAATCACCAACTTGGTGACGGGGATCACCATTTGGCAACGCTGAATTACAGGGACAACTCCACAATTTTGTGCACCAAGTAATGGATGGCCGTTTTTACTCAGACTTGGTAAACAAATATGGTTTGAAATCCATATTTTTTGCAATGTTTTACTGAAATATTACTCTAAATGGCCAGTCTACCATGACCTAAACATTATTAAAAAGATGAAGGACTCACCACTTCAGTTTCCTTTTGGATTCTACAAAACTTCTGCATGGTATCTTGAATTAATCTAATTCAAATCATTTACCAATCTCTTTCCAGTAAAACAACTCCACCGTGAATTTCTGCGGGCCGGTGCAGATGTTATGCAGACGTTTACTTTCTATGCATCTGAAAATAGCATGAGTTTCAAAAGTAAAGATCTGGCTGAAGATTTAATTGTCAGAGTAAGTAGACAAGTTTCGCAAAAAATGTGAAATTAATTTCAATTAATAGTATACGACAACTGTTTGTTTTTAAATTTTATACTCTGAATATCACAAACAAAGAGCGTCGAAGCTCACATGAGTGCTAACGTGAGCTATTAATTGCGATCGCCTTTTGCCCCTCGTGCATCGTGCGTAAAATTTTCACATTATTAGATCAAAGTAGGCAGATGATGATCCATATGGGGAGGTTATTCAATTCAATTCAATTTTATTTCATCAAGCGATAAAAAGCAACAACAAAATTACAACTATACCACAATTTGATTACAGGCAAAGAAACATTATAGAAAAAAAAAATGATATATCACTTAAATAAGGTGGCGGCCAGAAAGGATTTAAAAAAAATCCTTGTATAAGCCTGACCTTTTATATTTCAAAACAAATACATTATAATGGTTATAATGGAAATTAATTTACAATGGCGATAAATGGCGATCTCAGATTGAAAACAGGAGTACAAGACATTATTAAAACAATAAAATCAAAGAAATGGAGGTGGGCAGGACACCTAGCCAGGAGGTGTGACAACAGATGGACAAACATAGTAACAAACTGGACTCCAAGAAACTTCACAAGAAGAAGGGGGGGGGGGCTGAATGGGAGATGCAGGGACGACTTAACAGCACACTGTGGCATTGCGTGGTAGAGGACTGCACAGGATAGATCAAAATGGAGGATTGGTGAAGAGGCCTTCCTCCTGTAGTGGAGCGAAATAGGCTGAAGGCAAGGCAAGGCAAGGCAAGGCAAGGCAAGGCAAGGCAAGGCAAGGCAAGGCAAGGCAAGGCAAGGCAAGGCAAGGCAAGGCAAGGCAATTAACAATGAAGTACATTACACGAATAAAACAGCAACAAAACAAACAACAAAGAAACAACAAAGCCACATTACATAAGAATTAAAGTTTTAAATATACGTATCCAGCAAATGTTTCTTATAGTTGGATTTAAAAATGTTCAAAGACGAAGAATTTCGTAAAATTATTGAGAAAGAATTCCATTTAACTGGGCCCTGATAAAATATAGATTTCCAGAATAGATGTGTTTTGACAAGTGGAAGTTGGCAATATTTCTTGTTCGATGTTCATGATTAATATTAAAATTTAAGACAAAAATAATGGCAAATGTCAATGTTCAATGTTTCTCAGATGGTACACCTGGCCATCGGTGGCGATCGTGGCGGGGGGTGGGGGGGGGGAGACATGTCGGCATGACGGCTCATGTGGACCCTATCCGAATTACGAGCAGAGTTTTGCCCCTAATCATGTGGTCCGTTCAACTCACCATCCCCCCGTCTTTCAAACCTGTGTGGGGGTAATAAGGTGTTGAAAGAATGGTTGATTGGAAATAAAGAAAATGAAATTGACAAATTTCAGGGGCGTCAATCCAGTTTAGGATGAGGGGGGGGGGGTAGAGGGGCAAAAGTAAGAAAAATGCATTTTTTTTTTCAGCACGGTCTGCGCACATAATCGAAATATAGATTTTGAGCGCGAAGTATGGCACAAACTTAGAAATTGTGTTTGTTAAGTGAAGATTTTATCATGTTTATGTTACATTTAGAGGTGTCAAATTGTAGGCCTGTACATAATGCTTGCACTGCAGTTTAGAACATATTCTTGCCATAATTTTGTATGAATTTGTATCATGAGGGGGGGGGGGGCAACACGATATATTTGCCCTCCCATTATTTTCATTGGTTGGGCGACTGCTCTCAAGCACGCCACCCCCAATCGATGCCCTTAGTGAACGTCATCCCTTTAAAGGCAGGGCATCTCTTTTGCATGCCTAAAAAAATTACATTGTGTAAATACAATGGCATTTAGAATAGAATTCCATCTAGGAACCTTTAGCTAAATATAGGAGCTAGAAACTCAGTTTTAGTAGAATTATATAGTGATCGTTTGAGTCTGATTTGATTTTTTTTTCTCGCGAGAAAAAAAATTCCCACCATAGAACGTACACTAAACGGCTATTGTTTTTCTTTCACAATTTTCAAATTCTAGGTAATTACTGACCACCAAATTTCACAGACATGCCTTTCATCAATAGCCTAAGGGCATGGGTTATCTTTTCCTGGTCTGCAGGGATGTTTGCAAATGAGATCCACTGCCTTTAACTTGTGATACTGTAGGGCAAGGCGGCATATCATGACTTTTCGTAGTCCCGTCATTGGTATTTTACAAATTCCTCGTGATGATTATCGAAATATTACTCAAATTCTATGCCACGTTTGTTCTCCAAAAACAACTTGCGCGTTTTCGAGAAATTTAATTAATTATGACGGTTGTTTACACTGTCGTGACCAAGTTGGCCCTATAGTTTATCTGCGTACAAGCTACAGGAGACTCTCAGGTGTGCTAGAATAAATTACGTGGCTGGAATGTCACTCCGTCATATCCTCGTTCGCAAAACTAGGGAGTGCTTGACCACGTATAGTCACAATGCTTCTGCGAATCTGAAGATGTTTGAAAACTGAATAGGAACTTTGGCGACACATGTTAGAGCAGCCATGTTGGAGAACTGCGTGAATGGCTTTTGTTAAGTTCATTCAAAAGAATACCTTCTCCAGTACATTCCAATGAACATTAATGTAGAGCCACAGGCATTCATAAATATTAATAACATAAAGACCGATCTAGTGAGTAACGTTCGTCTCTGTGAAATCGCTACATTGTAATATTGGCGGTGATTCCTTCTACGAATGGGACTGAGGAACTTGCCTCACCAATTAGTCGATTATGCGCATGTAGAAATTAGATAACAAAGGCTTTTTCTCATCAGCAACTTTATCTTAACAAATCTGTAATGCTATTTTGCAATACCAATCTAGAGACTACGGAACTTTTTTTTTCCTAGAGCGTTATTTGGTCAATGCCCTACAGTCTAGAAAAGGCAGTGTTTACACGCGTTTTGCTGTCATGGCCGCACATGTTTGCAGGGCAAAGATACAGAAACATCCTTGACTTTGTCAGTTGACGGTTATTTGTATAAGCAAGTTCACAGTTACAATTTGTGCATGTGCAGATAAAGGTCAACTGTACCACTATTGATTTTATAAACGCTAGACAAGTTCCCATGTAAGCTGTGTTAAATATGTCATAAATATTCATGTCTACACCAGATGCACATAACAATAGACCAGCTTCGTAATGTTTTCAAATTAATGAATGTTTTCTCTTCCGAAGCCGAGTGATGAGCTATTTCTTTCATCTTTTTCTATGAATACATTTTCAATACCGAAAATGCAAGTTGCGTACATTACTTGTTGCTATGTCGGACAAGCCTCGGATAAGCATTTAGGTTGTCAAGAACAACCTTTGTTTGAAAGACATGCATGAAATTCGAATATATTACGAAAACGGCCTATGTAAAGGTGCCGGTATTCTAACAAAACTTTACAATAAGCATCCATCCTGTCCATACAAACCTCCATCACCACAATCACTATAGACGAATATTTGCTCTAAAATCCTCAGTAAAGAACTGGCCCACTCTTTAAAGATCTGTATAGAATCACGTGGTCAACTGAACTGTGAACGGACTTATATTGACCATGTTCCCCATTATTTCCGTAAACTATGTCCAGTGCCAACTAATGTCCAGTGCCAACTAATATTGCATAGATTGTTATTTTTGTTGTTATCTGGGGCAGGATTCTCGTGATGAGACATGCTGTAATGATCCTTACGGCCTGCCAGACAGGGGCGTCACTAGAGCATCTTCAATGGGGGGAGGGAGGGAGGTGTACGTGGTTATTTTACGGAATGGCAAAAAAAAAATTACTGAATGGAAGTGATGCTTGAAGAGCGCGCATGATGAGCGTCAATATTATTCAGGATGGTTGGGGGGGGGGGGGGGCTAGTACACTTCAGAAACGGGGAGGGAATATTTGACATTTTTAGTTTCTAAAATGTAGATTTTCAGGGCCATTTTACAATAAAGAATGCATAATAATTAGCATTTTCCTGCTTTGCAAAAGTTGTTGATTGTTAAAATAGGGATGGTCCCTCCTATGGTGAGAAAATTTGACCTGGTTACCTTCGGGAATGTGGATTTAAACCTCAGTTTAGACCAATGAATGCATAATATTAACATAGAGTGCAGATGAAAAATGAACAGTTAGGGAGGTTCTGGCAGGGGCCGGGTTGCTTCTCCCACGGAGAGAAAAGTTGACATTTTTACCTCCGGGAATGTAGATTTTGAGCCACATTTTAGACCAATGAATACACTATATTAACACTGACTGCAGTTGAAAAATGCATAGTGAGTTTTGAATTTTTGGTTATGCTGCAATTAATAAATGACTTCGTACACTTAACAAACGAGGAGGGACTGGAAGGGGATTCCCCCTCACAGATTTAGAAGATTTGACATTTTTGCTTTTAAGAATGTAGATTTTGAGCCCCAATTTACGTCTACACGAGGAATGCATAACAATTAGCATTTTGTGTTGCGCAAAAGTGTGGCGGTTGTTAATTGGTGATAATATGGGGATGGTCTGGCCGTCTGGGGAAGGGTTTCCCCTGTCATCTGTGGTGAGAAAAAAAAATGACATTTCTGCTTTCGGGAATGTAGCTTCATTCTAAACCAATGAATGCATATAATACTAACATTGACACCAGATGAAACATGCATAGTGATTTTGACTGGTGGTTGTGCTGAAATACACGTAACTATAAGTACACGTAAGAAATGGGAAGGGTCTGGGAAATTTTTTTGGACTGAGATGATTATTGATTAATGCATTTTTTTGGTAAGTTAAAGGTATTGGCTAACATTTACCACAGTTAAAAAAATCTGAGCTACATGATTCCCCATGCTACCATTGTCTTTGATAAGGTCTAAAAATGACGCCCTGAAAAAATTGTATTGCAAGATGATTATTTAGTGCTTTCAAAAAGTGAAAATCGTAAGTTGATCGGATTCACCTGCCCATTTTCTCCCACAGACTTACTGTATGTACACCTACGCATTTAAACTCGCCCCGAGTTTTAATTGTTTATTCATGCATAGCTTGCCATTGGCAGTGTAACTTTCCAAACTTTTTTATTCTAGGGTGTTTATTTGTCCATATGAACACTACTATGTAGTTCAGATATCAACATTTGACAATTTTTTAAATTGAAGCTCCACGATATTAGCCTATCACTTTAATTGTTATTTTAGTATTCCAATTTTTCCATATCTTAAAGGCAGTGGATCTCATTTGCAAACATCCCCGCAGACCAGGTAAAGATAACCCATGCCCTTAGGCTATTGATGAAGGGCATGTCTGTGAAATCTGGGGGTCAGTGATGGCCTAGAATTTAAAAAAATGCAAAAGAAAAACAATAGCCGTTTAGTGTACGTTCTATGGTAGGAATTTTTTTCTCGCGAGAAAAAAATTCAAATCTGAGTCTAACGGTCATTATAATTCCACTAAAACTGAGTTTCTAGGTCCTAAATTTTGCTAAAGGTTCCTCGATGGCATTTTCTTCTTAATGCCATTGTATTTACACAATGTTAATTTTTAGGCATGTAAAAGAGATCCCCTGCCTTTAAGATATTGCGTAATATTACAGTTTAAAAAAAAATCACAACTCTTGAGTAATGACAACTATTTGTAGTTACTCTGGCTACGCTTGTATTGTTTGACTTCATTTAGGTGTCTACATCAGCTTTATTTTCACGTAGAAGTAATTCTAAACAAAAAAAATGTGTTGAAATATTTCAGTGGGAAGATTTAAACAGAGCTGCGTGTGACTTAGCTCGCGAGGTAGCTGACGAAGGAGGCGCCCTTGTGGCGGGTAGTTTGTCTCCCGTGCCTGGATTTATGGAAGGAAAAGGAAAAGACTTCGTGCAGAATGAGTTCAAAAAACAGTGCGACATCTTCTGTGAAAAGGGGGTCGACTTTCTGCTTGGGGAGGTAAGTATGTGTATTTCCTTTCAAATAATGAAACACAAACGCCCTCTTTTTAATGAAAGAATGAAAGAAATCGTAATGGTATGGTATTTATTGTCCGTAAAAGTATAATGTACATTAACAACATTATAAACTCGGCGAGGAGGGAGGAGAGGGAGGGAGGGGGGAGGAGGGAGGGAGTGAGGAGAGGGGGGCGAGGAGGGAGGGGCGGGGCACTTTCATTGCAAGGTCTACACCATGCGCGTGTGAACAAACGCGTAAAAAGGGTTGTTTTCGCGGACGGGCGATGTACGCGCGTACAGTGAAAAGGGTATTAACATCGCAAAATTCAGGAAAAACGGGTATACTCTTAACAGAAGGGTATCTTTTCAGAGTTGAATTCTTGTTTAGGGTATTCTAAGATCGAAGGACAATTACTAGGTAAAGGTGCATTTTGAAAGTCCATACATGTTCATGGCGTACACCTTGTAATGACAGTGCCCTCCCGGATTATAAAAAGACGGAAACATGCGGATGAATAACCCTAATCACCGGGGCCAATATACGAGATGCTGTTTTACAGACGGGTCTAACTTATTGGATGGGAATTAATTTTATTCCTTTAATATCTCAATAGACCAGAAACTGCAAAACACTGGGCGGTGGACAGAAATGCATGATATATTTTCTCATTTGTTTCTCCTGGCATAGGGAATAATTAAAGGTCGCGTCGGGGGGGGGGATCGTTCTCACACACGGCCTGTCTCCCACCCGTGTCCAACAACCTCAGAATGCCCACGCTAACGGCGTAACCTATATTAACCAAATTTGCAACCCTAAATGGCGTAACACACCAGAAAAGCTCCCCTTAGTGCGTGACTCCAGGAAATCCACTTATTCTGATACCCTATAAGTGGCGTGAACAGGAATCCACTAATTAGATTTACCCTAAGTGGCGTAAACAGTGAAATCAACTCATTTGATACCCCACCCAAAGTGTCCGTCTCATCTAAAACATAATTGTACATGCGCAACCCGAAGAGTTTCACTTAACAATTCATCAATAATTCTTATTATCAAATGTTCATCGTTTGGAGATGGTTATTAGATCCACAAAAAATTTGCACCCCTAAATGGCGTAATCTACATAACCAAATTAGTATCCCTAAATGGCGTGACATGTGAGGAAAGGCTACCCTAAGTCGCGATTAGCAGCGAACGGTGCTGAAAAAGCTACCCTTTTTCCAAAAGACGTCGACGACGCCCGAGGGCTGGAAAACGGACCCTTTACGCCGCCTTTTCTGGACGCGGTGCGTAGCAGGCGGTGTGAGACCGACCCCTCCGCGGTTAAAGGTCCCCCATAACTCTCCTTTTTGGCACTCTGCTGTTTACACATTTGTATTCCACCAGTTCTTGGATATATCGAAGAGTCCGAGTGGCAGTTGAAGTCATGGCTAAATGCAATCTGCCAGTGCTTGCCACAATGCGTATCGGGATCAGCAGGGATGAAAGTGGTGGTCCAACCCGACGAGGCCGCGGTCAGAATGGCCAAAGCAGGTAGGGCGTTCGTTCATCCCCCTCCCGCCCCTCCTGAAAAACGAGATGATTCTCCGTATGATTTAAAGCCAAATGCGAACAATGACCACAGTTTAAGAAAATACACAGGAGAACATAACACATTTACAATAGAAATAAATAGTGATAATCATATTAAATCATAGAAATAATAGTGATAATCACATTCACATTACATATCCCAACTGATCCCATATTTTATCATCTTAAAGACCTTAAAAATTAGCGATATACATACTTTTCAAACTGCAATATTCATGTAGCAAATTATCCCACCAATACTATACTCAATGCCTTCGAAATATTGTGTTACAATAGAGATGTTCCAGGTCATATCCAACGCGACACTCATCCGATACTCCATTTAACTAACCCGAAAATACTAATAGCCCATAAATCAATAAGGCACCATGGTCCTGATGTTTAGAATAATCTACCCTGACAGTATTAAACACTCTGCATCTCTTTATTCTTTCAAAGCTTCATTAAAGATATATCTTATATCCAAATATTCGTAATGGGCACCTTCTATTCACACACGTGCACGCACTTTCTCTCTTCTTTCCTTTCTATTTCACTAACATTCATTATGATAACACATACAAACTCTCGATACGTGACACCCTTTCTACACTATACAGACTCGCATATTATCGGTTTCATGTAGAGCCCCCCCCCCCCCCCCGCGGCTGCTATCGACTTCAAGCAACTTATGCTTATCTAGCTGTGCCCTCTGCATTTTATCTCTAATTATTTACTCGTTATTATTTCCCGACTTAATAATTAGTCTATATTTTAATTTCATCATAAGTATATATTGCACATTGTATGTATATTATGTGTGTAATGTTATTTCGTTGTATGATGAATTGTATTTTGATTTGCCAATAAATGCAGAAACTTCGCTAAATAAAATATAATCAAGTCTCCCTTTTTGGCCGTATGCGCAGTATAATAAACATTTCAATAATTTAATTCCGTGAATGCTTTTTAAATATGGTGTACTTAAAATATTATTTATGAGTTGTCACCTTCCGTGTCAGGTATATTATGTCTAGTATGTAGGGCATACATAATAGTAGATATAATCTGTTACAAGTTGTATTTTGTGTTGAAATGAGATTAATGAAATGCAAATGAAAAATGAAATTTAAGTAAAGGGGGTCAATGGGTGAGGTCACAACAGTCATGCATGCTATTTTTGTTAACTTCCTGCTAAGTCTATTAATCATGAACGAATGTATATGATTAGTGAAAAGAAGATAAGAAGAGATAAGAAGAGACTAAGAAGTAGATAAGAAGAGACGATAAAGAGTAAGATGAAGATAGATAAGATAAGATAAGATAAGATATAGATAATGAATAACGCAGGCGGCGGATCTAGGCTTTTTGATAAAGAAGAGGTGGGGTGACAAGGGCGCGTCGCATCCATTTTTTTCGTGGGGAGGGGGGAGGGGGGGGGGGGGGTTTAATCGTAAAAATTGAACAGATGGTCAGCCCGCTTGTGCGCGCAAGTTTGAATTGAAGCGCGCCGCAAAATGAAAATTGTATGTTTCTAGGTTATTTTGCTAGAGATTTAATGGGTTTTAGTGTTTTCAAATGGCTTTTAAAATCTGCTGGCCGTTTTTCTATGCACATACATTTTCACTTGCCAAGCCGGCGGGGGGGGGGGGCATAGGGGGGGGCGGGGGGGCGGGGGTGGGGGGGGGCGTTGGGCGTGAACTTCCTAAATAAGATACGATAAAATGAGCATTAGATGAGATATAAGATTAGGAGATAGGATAAGAATAAAGATAAGCTATAAGATAAGATAAGATAAGATAAGCATAGAAAGATAAGATAAGTAAGATAAGGATAAGATGATTTGAATTTATATTCATATCTAGGATGATGATGTGTCGTGTAGAATTGCTGCCTACGAATCCCGAACATAGCCTGGAAACATCGACTGAAATGGAAGATTAGGACTAGAGAGGCGGGCTTGATAGGCCTATCTAGATGGCCCACCTGTCGGCTACCACACACAGGAACCAGAAATTCGTCGAATGCGGATTTACAGTGTTGCTGAATTGTCACTTTTGGCTAATTATTAACGGCAGGGGCAATACATTGGAACTATTTTGAAGTGTAGGGGTGGTGTAAATAGTTGCAGGGACGGGAGGGAACGACATTTTTGCAAATTCAAATTCAAATTCCTATTCAAATACATTCATTTCTTTCCTTTCAAATGACAAAATGAGTAGTTTAAAACCATTTACAATAATTAGTTGATAACATTAATAATTGCTTATATACGTTCGATAATGAAATAGATTAATTACTAATCACAGACTGAAAAAAAAATGTAGTAGTCAATTGAAGATGGAAAGACGGCCGTAACACCCGACGGCAAGCTGCCTGAAAATGCATGGGTACACCGATTACAGTACGAAAAAAGAAGATAAAAGAAACAAAAGAAAGAAAATAAACTATGTGAGGATCAAAGGAAAGATAGAAAGAAGAAGAAGAAGACGAAGAAATGAAGAAGAGAAACGAAGAAGAAGATAGAAGAAGAAAGAAGAAGAAGAAAGAAGAAGAGGAGAACGAAGACGACAAAACCATTCAATACAACATCCGAGGAAGCGAAATCAGGGGGCGACGACGCGAAGAAACCATTTTGCCGTTCCTCCCCAACCCCAACCCCCCCAGCTAACAGGCATCACGAGCGAAGCTTCACATTTGCCGACTGGTAATACATCAACTGGTGGTCAATTGCCGACTAGGTTCGATGATTTGTTGAATAACAAGCATGGATTTGGGGGGGAGGGGTGACAGACCCCACCCACCCCATGGTAGATGCGATGCCCCCTGGTAATGGCGAGTTTGTGTTGTATAGATAAAGGGTACAGTATTCCTTAAGTAAGATCATTATTGCTTAAGTAAATGAAAAAATTGACAATTATTCGGGTTTTTTTTTATCATTTCCTAAATGCAAAATAACGGATTAAAATATAAACAACAGCCAACAAAACACCAATGGATCCAGGGGGGGAGTCAATCAAATAATTATATAGGACCCAGAAAACTGCACTATCAATGGGGGCACGCGGGCAAAGAAAAAGTCCCACCCAAAAAAAAAACCGACCATAATTTTTTTTCGGGCGCCGGCGCGGGCGGCGGGCGGGCCGCGGGCGGGCCGGCGCGCGCCGGCCGGCGGGGGGCGCGCCCGGGGCGCCCCGGCGGGGGCCGGGCAAGCCCAGCCCGGCGCCGCGCGGGGGCGCGCGTGCCACTCTAAAAAAAAAAAAAATTTTTTTTTTCTTTTTTGTTTGTTTTTTTTTACCCCCCCGGGTTTTTTTTTTTTTTTTTTTTTTTTTTTTTTCTCCCGCCTCCTTCGATTGTATGAATATCCCATTTTCAAAGAAAGCCTGCGCTACATGGCCTCTAAAGAATTGAGGCCCGTGTTCCTAAATATGTCCCCCTCCGGAGGGTTTGCTTCCAGACCGCTAGAAGTTTGGTTGTGGGGTCTGTGTATGTAAGCTTTATCTGTCTAATAAGTTTTTTGCCAGCAGTGCTGTTGAGGACAGCGTTTGATCGGAGCATGAAGTACTGGCACTGCGTCACACTGCCTCCTTTGCAAATGGGGTGTGGGTGGTGGCCCGGGGGGGGGGGGGCACTCGACTACCCCACACCCCCCCCACCCCCACCCCCTACAAAAGTGATACCTATTGTTTGCCGCACCGAAATGAAAATCGTGTGGGCTCGTGGAACGCGCTTTGAGCGCAAAAAATTGGGGGCGTCTCTGGAACTGGAGCTAGAGGCTTTGAAAAGCCTCAAATGGCTATGCTCGTGGAACTGCCCACCGCGGCCGCAAGTTCCGGCGCGCCAGCGCGCCGTGCTGAAATTGGCAATGGTCGGTGTGAGGTGGTCTTTTTGGACAGCTGCTTGGCATGATTTTGTACATAACACAATCGAACTGCCGACCCAATGTGTCTGGTGAGTTTGAGTTTGGTATGAACGAAAATTTATGTGCAATATTGGGTGAGAAATTACGCCACAAAATTCCCAACGAATAGATTTCCGTACGGCTGAATGGAACGAACTGGAAAAACGAATCAAACTTATTCATAACTTCTTCTTCACATAATCTTATTTTGGTGAGAACTGCGGCTGATTGGGGATATGGCATCTTCGTCAGGATGTTATATAAGGTGTTGTAATTAAAGAATTGCCAAATTCCGGAGATTTTAGGTTCGCCAACTCTGAAAACTAAACAATGCGAAGGTGCTTCA
>JZLH01S0095394.1:10440-30394 GCA_001188425.1 Eucidaris tribuloides | reverse complement strand
CACACACACACACACACACACACACACACACACACACACACATACACAACACACACACACACACACACACACACACACACACATACATATACATATATATACGGTATATATATAAGTACACATTGTGTTGTTTGTTTACACATTTTAAGTGCAGAGAGAACGTAAAAACTCATCAACTGGTATACGGTTATGATAAAATATGCCTTCATTGTGTTTCATTTATTTCATTTTCAACAAAATATAACATTTTAGAAGTATTATATACTATATACATGTTTACATACCTATATTTGAATTCATAAAAAGAAGAATTGAATAAACCACAGTGAATTCTCAATCACATTTAGCACTTCATTTACAAATAACATGAATAGAACCACAGTTCGCAATTCCGGCCCGTAATTAAAGGAATAAATTAACAATGATGACAGTTTAATAAAATCCGAGCTATACAGTGCGTCCCCCCAAAAATGGTCCAATTGGAAATTATTTTTGTAATATATGAAAATCATATACAACCTAGTCAAATTGGGTATTGTCATAAAGCTAAAAGACCATACTGTCCGATGCAATTTATTTCATTTCATTTGGTTGTGTCAATCCTGAGATATATTGAATTTTCTGCAACAACGCAAAATCGCGTTTGTCCCAGTATACTGTATGTGCCGTACATGTGCACGCAGTTTCTGCATATTGTTTAACAATGACACCCCAATGAGAGCGTGAAAAGTATTGTGTAATCGCTCAATTTAGCTGAACGAATAGATTTGTCAGGTTGGACATTTATGATTTCCTATTATTTGCAGTACAAAAGAGGTACATAACTTTGACAAAAGGGCTAAAATGAATGAGATGTGCAGATCATCATGATGTCAGTGTGAATGCAGTCTGGCAAACAGAGGACATGAACATGTGCAATATCATTTGAATGCAGAGTAAGGGTTATTTGTATTTGATTTATCATTTACTAGATAATCAGAAATAAACATATTGAAAGAAAAAATGCATTTGTTATGTGTTTAATTATTGATTTTTGTTATTCAGTTTTTATTAGTTCTGTAAGTAACAATACCACGAATTCAGTTGTCATTATGACCAATACACAAAAGTGGGACAAACGAAATTTTGCCTGACTGTACAAAAATAATCATAACTTTTGACTTATAAAAGCAAATTAAATGGGGTTAGGTTTATCAGAAAGAAAATTTATCATGCTTTAATATGATACCAAATACACTTACCTTTTAAGAAAATTACATATCTTAAATATTTTTCTCCCGATTGGACCATTTTTTGGGACACACTGTATAGTCCTGTATGCTGTAAGTGTCACTAATAAGGTCAAAAAATGAAGCCCTGAAAATTTTTACTTCAGAACGATCACTTGTTAAAAAGAGTGAAATGTTATGAATACCAAATTTTGCCACGTCAATTTTCAGACATTTATGTTACAGATAAGCATACACCGGATGCGTAAATCACATGTAATGTTCATCCATGCATGTTTTGACAGGGGTAGCATAACTTTCCAAAATTCTGTACTCTGTGGTGTCTGTTTTTCCCTTCAAGCATTACAATGTAGCTCAGAAACCATAGCAACTTTGACAATATTTTTTAAATTGAAGCTCCACAATTGTGTGTTTAATTCACACTTTTATATCCTGTTCGTCGTCTCATTTTCTTGCAGACGACGATGGAAACGACGACGAAGACGGAGATGACGATGACACAAAGAAGACAAATTCCGACGACGGCGAAGATGCTGAGAGTCGTGAGAGTCGAGTGACACACAAACTCTGAGGGGAAAAACAAAAACGATCGGTGGTCAGCTCTGGCCGGCGCACGAAATTATTTTTCCTACGAACCTTTTTTTTCAGCTTGTCTTGCTTTCAATGCAGTGGCGTAGCCGGGGGGCGAATTTTTTTTCCCACGAAGTTGACGAAATAAACCGCTGCAAAAACAAAACCGTACTGCGGGATTCGAACCGGGGTCAAAACGCGCTATCAATACAGCGAGCTATCCAATGTAGCCACACAAAGCGACTCGACAGTTGACGTCTTCTTTAGCAATATATACCAACAGTTTCGAAAGTCTGAGACGTTAAAACCGTAGTGAAAGTACGCATGCGCCGTGCGAGAAAAACTCGTGGGAATAAAAATTTAGCACCGGGGGGGGGGGGATGGGGGCGGTCGCGCCCTAAGATTTGGAAGGCGAAAAAGTGTGATGTGAATCCGCCGCCTGTTTTAAGTCGGTAAACCATGGCCGAAACATGCACCAAATTGCACAATAATAACAGCATCAAGATGCAAAAAGCTCTCAGCGTGGGAGGGGGACACCCCCTCCCATTCCCCCTCGCTCGCTCCGCTCCCTCGCATTGTCCGCCTCCCTAAGATCAAATCATGGTTACGCCACTGCTTCAATGATGATGGTCTTGACTTTCTTAGTTTCGCCTGACAAAATAAACATCATCCTCAATCTTGCTAACAGGAAGATTCGAACAAAGGAACCTTGCAGACTGACGTCTAGCTCTATAAGCATTGAGCCAGCTGAAATTCGATGACTGCAACAGTAAGTTTCCATTCTTATTGTATGTGGCGCGTAACAGTGCGCATGCGCCGTTAGAAAATATTCGTAGGAAAAAGAATTTAGCGTCCGGTGCCCCTTTCCGCAAACAACACAATGTCCTTCACAGTGTGTTTACACAGTGAAGACGATGTGAACACAGTGTGGCACTATATGGATTTGGTTCATTTTCACAGAGTGACACTGTGATCACTGTATAAGGTCATAGATGTCACACTGTGACGACCCTGTGTTTTTTTCTGGGAGGTGATGACAATTGTGTGGATTTGGTTAATTTTCGCAGAGTGACACTGTGATCACTGTGTGAGGACAGTATGACGACATTGTGTGTTTTTTTGTATCCGGAAAACCAAACCTCCGAGGGCATAACCACCCGGACAATTACCCATTCCCCGGAAGATTAGGTTAACTATTCCCCAGAAGATTACCATTCTATATTAACTATTCTCCGGAAGATTACCTTTCTAGGTTAACTATTCCCCGGAAGAATACCCTTCTAGATTAACTATTCCTCGGAATAATACCCTTCTAGGTTAACTTTCCCCCGGACTATTACCACCCTTCCCCCTGGGTCAACTAGCCCTACTACCCCCTGGGTAATGTCTTGGGGGTGTTGTTGGTAGCTGTTTTAGGAACACGAACCAGGAACCTCTCGCATAAAAATCCTTGGTCTTATCCACTCAACCATGACTCACTCTCCCCATACACAGTTCATTCTGTTTTTTTTTTTGCCAGTGGTTGCCACATTGGCTTAAAAATCAAAACTACATGGCCATGTAGTGAATCGAATTAATAAATAGTACGTGCCTGCTCGCACGAACGCTAATTATGTGGAATTTAGATAACATAGTATTCGATGTCAATATGACGGGGCTCCGACATTATTTTGATCCGGCGACAGTAAGGATGTTGCTGCGGGACAATATCTCAGAATACAAAGGGTTAGGTCATGGCCCTGGAAAGTGGGGGTGCTGGAGGTAAAGGGGATGTTTTCCCCCGAGCTCCCCCCACTGAGCAACTTTTCGGCTGTTGATTTGGCTGCGAATTTAGCCGTGAAAAATCATTTTTGGCCGCGAAAATTTTTCACCGAGTCCCCCCCCCCGGCTGAGCGACTTTTCGGCTGCTGATTTGGCCCCGAATTTGGCCGTAGAAAATTATTTTGGCCAAAATTTTCCGCCGAGCCCCCCCCCCCCCAACGCTGAGCGACTTTTCGGCTGCTGATCTGGCCGTGACTTTGGCCGTGAAAATATCTCGGCACCCCCGGTGAAAAAATCGTTCCCAGAGCCCTGGTTAGGGGTTTGGGTTACTAACTTACTTCTGAGTTTGCAGTCCAGAACTGATGGGTTAGGGTTATGGTTCAGGATCAGGGTTGAGATTTTGGGTTAGTGTATGAAACAATCGCCGGAGCAATGGTCGCTGGAGCAAATGGTATTCACCCAAACCTGTAACTTACCGTCACCTAGATCCTGTTTAGTCTTTGTAGACTGCACGAAAGGTTGAAGGGTTGGGTTGGTGAGATTAGCTTCAAAAGTGAATACGTTGTATTTGAGTTCCTTGCACGTGTAGTAATCACCCAAAGGTACAGTGAAGAATGTCGTCGACAAGCTTCCCGCTGCTGATCCACTCCCTATAATGGAAAGTACGAAAGACAATGGGTGATTTCAAGTTCGGCGTTGGTGTTGGTGTTGAGGCAACAAAATCGTCTGCTAAACCGAGCTCGGTTTAAGCAGACGATACCGATTGCACTATCAATTGCACAACACCGAGTGACGTCACGCGCGATTCATGGTGTTGGCTGAAAGTTACGCCGATGGCCGAAAGTTTTGGACAAATGTTACAAAAATGACACCAAATTAATACTGCCTGCCACAAAACTTTTATGAATCTGAAAGGCAAGTTATTTTTCTCTATTCTTATATGGAAATTAAATATCAATTTGGCGAATTATGTAAATTTTTAATGGGGAAAGGTACTTTCAGCGGTTTGCGTCGCATTGTGAAGTTTCTCCATATAGCCAACACACACACGCATGTTAGCTCTGCCGATTACAAGACCAAGACCAACACCAACACCGAACTTGAAGTCACGAATTTCCTAAACCCTACGGTTTAGTGTTGATGAATGGGAGAACTACACGTAAATCACGAACACCAACCACGGTACTCGGTTCAGCAGACGATATTCAACACCAGCGTCAACATGAACTACAGGAAGTACGTCATAATTTTCGAGGTCAACCCCAATACCAGGCATGACTTCAAGTACGGTGTTATAGCCGGTGTTAGTGTTATTACAACACCAACACCAAATTTCAACACCGAACTTGAAATCACCCATTTTGGTGAAATTATACGACGCAAAGTCTCATCTTGCCTGTTCGTACGTGGTTTCCATACTATGGATTTCTGATACAGTCCAGCTGTTGTCTTGTGTTCGAGGTAAGAGCCTTAACCAACTCCCTCACTTCTTCAATAGCTTTGATTTTATTTTTCAAGTTGGTCGTTTGTCGGCGTGTCTGACTTCATCATGTCATGAAGGCCCGGCATGAAGGTCATCTTTCCGCCCCAGTGGTCACGTAGTGTCAAACTGAGCATTTGTTTTCCCCCAAGGAGCTATCTTCCTGCATCATTCTCAGCTGTTCCAATTCTTTACTGCTGGTCAGGATTCTGATCCATAGGCCCCTATACCGATGTTATGCACTTGTCAGCTACCATTTGAAGAGTGTAGAATAAGAGGTACTTAAGTCACATTTTGACGAAATTGAGTCAGTGATTTGTTTGAAGTTGTTACATGCCCGATTTTTTGGCCAAAATTTTGGTCAATTTGACCCTTCACTACAAGGGGTCAGGGCAGGGGTCAACCGGGGTCAAATTTGTAACTTGGTCTAATTTCTTCCAAATGTATCTCAAATTACTCGCCTAGTTACAAGGATTAAGAAAATATATAATTTATAATGTATTTTGTGCTTTGTTGAGATACGGAGTCACTTCCGGTCAAAGGTCAAATGAGGTCAAATTTTAAACAACGTCCAAATTCGACAAATTGCATATCACATTATTCGTCTTACTGAGAATATTCCTAAAATATATACAATTAAGTGTTTTTGCCGTTCGTTTATTCGCGAAATGCATTTGTTTTCCTCAGACCCTCGTTTTTTAGACAAAGAAGTACTTAAGTCCACAATACTGATTAGTGATTATTGGAAATCGACAAGTGTGACAATGTTTGCCTTATATTCATCTTTTATTGTGTCAATGAACTTCACCAAGTTTGGATATACAACTCAAACAAATGTGATCTGGAGACAAATTTGAAAACTTTGAGCCTTTGTTTCTCGAAAGTAGTATTATGTGACTTCAGTACTTTATTCTACAGTCTTCATTTTTTCTTGAAAGAAGTATTTCCGTATCATATAATAATTCCTTGTATATCTTAAAACATAAACGCCGTCCTCCGAACTCGTTTATGGTATGAAATAACAGACAAGATTTTGAGATCACTTAATTGCCTAGCTTTGATAAACATGCGGACTTTCTTCAGCTAGATAATAATTAGACATGACTAAAACTAAACAAAATTCAGCTGTTTCGGAAAACACTCGAAATAAACAAAATATACATAGACATAAACAAGTAAACAAATCAAAAATATTAATCTCCCGTGTAAACCTTTTTTTCTGATCTACGCTGTATTAAACTCGCTACTTTGTTATCGAATTTAGCTTGGAGCCTCCAAGTTACTGTGCAGTTTTTAAGGAGTATTTCGAACCGAATTATACGCATCGTTCTATTAGCGCAAGTCCAGTTTTGCTAAATGATTCTTCGCAATTATGTTTTTTTTTTCTTGGATAGATCAATATGATCTATTAATGCCCTGGAAATTGCTCGCTCAAAATCTCTCTCATTTTTTGAGAAATTACTCAAAATGTCAAAATGTCGGAGGGGGAAGGGAAACCCCCGACATTTCCCAAAATATGTTACACACCAGCATACCGTTACATGTTCTCCGATAATTCAAACATCACAATTTGTTACTATAAACAATTTTCAGTGGGTTTGATGTTCTCAGATGTTTGGGGTGACACTAGAATACTTTTTGAATAATTGACGAAAAAAGTTGTCTGATCGACCAAAACTTTACAAAGTAAACTTATTCTTACAAACGTCTTATCGCTTTTTATGTTGCTAACCTGAAGCATAAAAGAATTCGGTGTGCCTGTAGTCACTCCCGTGCTTGTTGAATACCATTCCAAATTTCCATGTATATAAGTCCACAATTAGTGTCGCACTGGTACTGTTACACGATGACTTGCTTACGTCAGGCTTTTCTGGGATAGTTGCAAACCAGCCATTCTGTATGATGATGATGATGATGATGATGATAATAATAATAATAATAATAATAATAATAATAATAATAATAATAATAATAATAATAATAATAATAGAGAAGACACTTTTACTAATACTACGACTTCTACTACTACTACTACTACTACTACTACTACTACTACTAGTACTACTTCTACTGGCCTACTACTACTACTACTTTTACTACTGAAGAAGAAGAGGAGGAGACGGAAGACAGAAGAGGAGGTGAAGGCGCGAGAGGAGAAGAACAGCAGGAGAATGAAGAAGAAGAAAAAAAGAAGAAGAAGAAGAAAAAAGAAGAAGTAGAAGAAGAAGAAGAAGAAGAAGAAGAAGAAGAAGAAGAAGAAGAGAAGGAGACAGAAAAAGAAAAAGAGAAGGAAAAGAAGGAAGATAGGAGATGACGGGAGAGAAAGGAGCAGAAGAAGAACAACAGCAGGAGAATGAAAAAGAACACGTGAAGAACTGAAGTAGAAGAAGAAGAAGACGACGAAGAAGAAAGATAAGGAGTGAGAGGAACCGAATAAGAAGATGAATATGAATGGGAAAAGATAAAGAACATAGCTATAGAATCAAACGAAGAAGGAAAAGGAGGAAAAAAAGAACTGAGAAGAAATACCGATGGTGATTAAATAAAAACAAAGAGAGATCAGTAAAGGAGGACATGCTATAGACCCTAACAAATTGCGCACCAATGTCGAGGCGTTGTTGGTGGATCGTCTCTTCTTGTTCCTCGACGATGTGAAGAGTACAAGATAGAAGCTACTTAAAGTCACATTTTGACAAACAGTAGAGTTAGTGATTGTTTTGAATGTCGTTACATGCCGGGAAAATTTTTGACAAACATTTTGGTCAAATTGACCCTTCCCTAGTAGGGTCAGGCGAGGCGTCAACCGGAGTCAAATTTTATACTTGGTCTAATTTCTTTCTAATATGTATCTCAAATTACTCGACCAACGTGTTTCAAGAATTAAGAAATATATAATTTATCATGATTATTGTGCTTTCTTATGAGATGTGGCGTCACTTCCGGTCAAAGCGTCAAATGAGCTTGTCAAATTTAAAATAACGTCCACATTTTAAAATTGCATATCAAATTGGCGATATGGAGGACATCTCCAAAATATATGCATTTAATATTCGAGAGATACATTTGTTTCCTGAGACCCTTGTTTTTAGAAGAAGACATACTTAACGTCCACAATATTGATGCATTGATGATTGGAAGATTGACAAGTTCGACAAATGTTTAGTTTTTGCCCTATATTTCATCTTTATTGTGTCAATTAACTTCACCAAGTTGATATACAACTCAAACAATTGTGATCTCCGTAGAAAATTTGAAAACTTGAGCCTTTGTTTCTCAAAAGTAGTATTATGTGACATTCAGTAATTCTTATCTATACTCTTAAGTTTAAAGAGAAATAGTGGCTACTCTTTCGAGAGTGATTTCCTGTATGCGTGTCTCAAAAAATTCGCAAGTGAAAAGCGCCCCTCTTGACAATTAATAATACTCTTGTGACAATCACGCTTACATCAACATCAAGAGAAAGTCTAAGCTTTAAATTACTGTTAGTTCGTTCAATTTGCTTGTTTTATTCTTGGCAGATATGTATATTTAAAACACGAAAGTGGAAAATTACCATTGTGCCACTTTTATTATCAGGCTCCCTGGTAAAAGTTGGCACCATTGTTTGATCTTTTTGGTGTTACAACATATCTCGAGCATTAAAACAAGCAAATTGAACAGTAACAAAAAGAAGCCGCTTTTTTACTTGACATATTTTTAGACATGCTGCCCTGCACGTCTCCAAAATCTGTACAAGTGATAAGCGGCCTCTTTCGACAGTTAGAACCTACAGGTGCTCACGAATCAATATCAAGGGCAAAGTCTTAGCTTTCAAATGCTGTTTATTCTGTTTATTTCGTTATGATGTTTTATCTCGAGATATGTTTAGTTACAACAAAAGTAAAATCACAATCTGTGCCACTATTACAGTCAATTGATAGCATCGGCGCCCCTTCCCTAAAAGTGGACGATTGCGTGTTGCCCTTCGTGTTAACTAGACATATTCTTGAGCTTAAAATAAAGCAAATTGAACAGAACAAAGGGTCGTTTCAAAGCTAAGACTGTGACTTGACGTAATGTAAGGCATCATGTCACAAAGTATCTTCTAATTGCCAAGAGGGCGCTTTCACTTTACATTTTTTAGAAAAAGCTATAGAAGCTGTGACGGCAGATAGAGTACCAAACAATATTGAACAGTGCTGTGCCACTCTAGATTTAATGTACTCTAACTTGCCATAACATATAAATAGTCACAGTTTGATTGCAAAACGAGCTGAATTCCTATAGAATTCGGAAAGAAAAATGCATTTGTCCTTATTTTTACACGGAGATATGAAAAAAAAATAAGAAGTGACACTAACACTCGAGATATTTGTTTCTTTGCTGGTGCTTTGCTTCAAATTTTATTACTATCGAGGTATCGTGTTAGGTGGTAAATGTGTTGATATTAATTATTTATGGTGGAAAGTGGAGTTGGTGCTTTGTGACAAGCAAACTATTCTCTTAGTTAACGAGTATTACGTTTGTAACATAATTGGTGTTAGTTTGACGATCTCTTGAAATAAAAAAAAAAAATGAAATAAAACCAGAACTTACTGGCCAATAGAACGTTGCCTTCGAATTCTCAATCACATAGCATAGTTTACGGTGGGATCTCTGGACTTCAAAGGTCCTTTGCGGGCGGCTGGGGAAATGAATACATGTTTTACACGAAGAGAGTAGAAACCCTTATCTCATTGTTATCTGCCAGCCATTAAACTCGCTGCAAACGGAATTCATTTTCTCACAGATTCAATTATCAAAATAGCCGCCCCTATGAAAGATAAGAAAAAAAAACCCCACAAGGACGAAGTTCTAAATCTTTAGCTGCCGTGATTGCAGGATATGTCTTATTCAGATTAAGTTCTCGCATACGCGCTGCAGAAAGAATTATCTAAAAGTCTTATTTACTTTTATATTCATATGGATAGTTTACAGGAACAAAATATTTTACCAAGGAACCTGCCACAGTAAAATAGTAGCAAATAACATTATTCAAATACGCCGCAATCGTATAGTAATTAAAACAAAAGTACACAAATGTTATATAACAAACATTTACATTTATGAACAAGTATAGAACAAGAAATGGCGCAAACAATAAATTACGAAATAGTGCTAAAAAAATAACAACACAAATTTGTAAAATGAAGTACTAAAATTTGAATTAGACGGCTTAATGTAAACAATTGTAAATGAATTTTAAAAACAAATTCTACTCGAAAGTCTTCAGAATGAAAAATACATTTGACTTTGGGTCTCATAGTGTAAAATGCGCGTAGTCAAATCAGAATATTTAACCATTCGGTTTATTCTCACGTTTACCGGTAAGCAGTGCATGCGTAAGTCTTCGATGCTAAAAGTAACACTTTTTATAGTTATAGGCAGGTGCAGCGTCATGGGGGGGGGGCTGTGGGGGAGCGGCCGCCTCCTATTGTTTCAAAGTACAGTAGAATGGAGTCGTGGGATTTTAATGTTTTTCGAATTTTCGCCCCCCCCCCCGCCTCTGTGTTATTGCTATTATTGCCTGAATGCTTTTTCCGGCAAAATGTATTCATCCGTCGTAAACGGCCTCCTGCCTCCCGTTTGATCTGATACTGTTTGCTGAGGAAAATGTTTTTTTTTTTTCAGCAAAATAATAATTTTCATTATAGTCGGCCCCCTGCCCCGCTTGTCGGTTGGTTTGTTCGCTGTGAAAAAATGGCCTGATTATTTCGCGCTTCTAAAATTTTACCTTGCATCGTCCCTGGATACAGGCATGGGACGTCAATAGGAGGCACGCGGCGGACACGGTGCCCCACTTTCAAGTGTAATGAGACTTATCTTGTCCCCCTTACTTTTTTTGGATTGATCAATGAGCACTATCAAACATAAATTACCCGTCCTTCATCTTTTGCTGGAAACTGTATACCTAGGTAATAGCACGCATATATGATTAGAAAGTCATTTCAAATATGTTTGAACAATTTTTTTTTTTTTATTTTTCTTAGGCACAAACTATTTTTCAAAATAGTCCCTCACTTAAAAAACCCCGTTCCACACCGCTACCAATCGGTTGATGTTCGTTTTCTAGTTCGAGTTGTTACGTATGGTTCCATTATCGAGCAACTTGTTGACACCGGTTACCGGAGCCATAAACTTGGAATTTTTTTAAAGCAAGTCTGGTTTGATGTCCCGCCCAGCTGAAAATTTTCTCCGCGTGGTGTATATACACAGGGGTCCTAGATTAGACTTAGAGCAGTCTTAAACACTCCACGTTCCCGATGATGTGCTTACCGATGTTCCCGTCTCCCGCTCCTTTGCTTGTCATTCCTACATTTGATATACCCGTCGAAACCCTTCCCCAGGGCCACATGGTTCGTTTTAGGTCTTCACGATACGAACTTCAACACCAGTCATGCCACCAACCACAATACCAAGATCGAATCCATGCATGAGTTATTGTTTGGCGGTTGTGGAAAACTTAATTTTGCAACTCTCATTGCCCTGAAATTAAAAGAATTAGAGAGAGAAGGGGAGGGCGTGGTCCTTAACTTCTGCCACCTTGATGCGTCCATATAGACTCCTATATCAAGGTTTTGTCTACAAAAAATACTTCGAAAAAAGTCTATGGTTTTCTAAAAGACAATCATATAGGCCTGCCACCTTAGGGTGAGAACGGGGTGTTCGACAAGCGTTGGCGGTCAATGTCTCTCATCCAATATTATAATTTTCTATTTCAGCATTTTCTCAAATGCATTATGTGTTGATTGAACAATCAAAATCATATACAATATTTTACAAACATTCTGACTCTTGAAGCCACAAGTCTATTTTTGCGATTTTTTTTATTTGAAAGCTTATGCCCAAAGGTCATATCACACTAATTAAAGAGTTCTAATGTCTTTCGTTTTTAAATTAATTAATGAAGAAATCTCGGGGGGGGGGCGGATATTTCGACTTATATTTTACATTTTAGCATCAAGGCGTTAATAAGACGTGTTAAAGCTATCTGAATTATACTGCAGAAAGATCAGTACTGTATCTTTCTGATCATTTTGACAGACACCCACCAAGGACCCAAAACCTGATAATGAATCGTTAACTTTACACAAGACTTATCACCGGACGCACCCGTCAAGTGATGACATGCCCATATTTACTCCTTCGATAAAACTTTGGACAATTAAATACCATTTCGGCATTGTTGTGTGAATGGGGCTAAAAGATGCAGAATCGAATGCAAAGCCCACAATGGTTATTAAGCATTGATGGTAAGCACGGCATGTTTGAGACGACACAATAACAGCGAATAATATGAAAAAAACATCATACATTACTTACTCTCGCTCTACGTGAAAGTTCTGTAAACCCCGGGAAAAGAAAAGCGAATTCTAACATGGCTCTACGTGGAAGCAATTGTTCTATAACGACAAGCTGTTCCTGTTCTTTCGGTTTGATTTGTTACTGCAATCATCTCCACACTAAAAATACCCCGTAACAAATCACGGAATTCATCGGCAACGAAATTGTCTGCACAACTTTCCACCCGTAATCTTTACTGTTTGGACCGGTTATGTAATAGTTCATGGCTAACCATTGCTTTGGACAGTCAACAAGTCTATTATTTACATAGAATTTGAAAAAAATAGATTAAATTATTTATTATTGCAAATTATAATACGTTCTTTACCACTAAAAATTTGGGGAAAGCGCGTACAGCAAGTTGCCAGGAATTCCCACGTTTTTTTATGTGTATTTTTGTTTACAGTGCCCCGCCCTGTGCAGGGCGTCTCCGGAATATATTAGTAAAATCATTTAGGCCGGTAAAATCTTGAAAACTTATCTTCATACACCCGTTTATTTATCTGTCTTTGCAGTTGAATAAGTTTTTTTTTACCGAAAGATGACATCACCCTTCATTACAGTTGCCTATTGCGGCAATCTCTAATACAACCAGAATTAACGTTGATGGACGGTATTTACTCTTTGTGTTTTAAGATAAAAAAATGGCAATCCAAGTCCTCAATGATATACGGGTACCTCATTGAAAATGTTCCGTGACTTCAATCATTCTTGAAATCTGATTACTTTTTAGCGAGTACTACAGATTCGCCCTTTAACTTGAAATAAGATTAAATAGGATTAAATATACCAAAAAAAATCAAATAATAAGTAAATAAATAACATAAAAAATAAATAAATAAATAAATAATAAATAAATAAATAAATGACCTGTCACCATGATAGCCTGATAGATCTTGTAAAACATAACAGACTATAGAAGGTACGACACTTTAGAGTTTAAAATGTCAATAAGTAAACTTTTGCCAAAAATGTGGAAATGTCATAAATCTTTGATTTGAAGACGCTTACTTTCATACTTTTACATCTCATGGACAAGTATTTTGCACTTTCCTCATTATGGGTGTGCAACCTAAACACACACAAAAAGTAAGTTCCCCCTTATTCAATATACGTATCTGTTTAACGAAATAATTTGAGCAAAATAGATTTGAAGGGTTATTTTCTGGCCCTCATTGCCAACTTCTGTGAGAAAATGTGAATCGATCCGTCAAGTCATTGCATGGTGAGCACATATGTATTAGGTAAAAAGTCATCTTTTCAAAAGTCACAAGGTCATTTTAGGGATTCTGTGCAGGATTTTGAAACTTCTTGTTCTGCGGTGAATGATTAAGGCCGGCTTTTTGTTAATATCTATCGTTGACCCGCCTTAACCTCCCCTGAACTTTCTCATATTTACGCCAAGGTGAGCTCAAGTTTAAAATGTCAGTCCTTCCTGAATTTTGAAATTGTAAAACCATTAAGTTTATTGACAAAAATAAAATCGATATTTTTCCATCAACATGTATCTTTACATGTTGTCACGAACATGAGAGTTGTAACCATTTCCATGGGTTGAGTGAACACACTTTATAAATAAAGCCAAAAAATGCCATTTATTACGCATTATTTGGCATAAGAGATGACTCATGTGACTTTTGAAGTGACATTGGCTTTAATGATCTTCACGTCATGATGACTTGACAAATCAAGTTGCATTTTCAACATAGAATTAAGTCAATGAGTGTAAAAACACCCTGTTTAATTGGTATGCTTCAAATTTGCTTCGGTTAAAAAGTTATTGGGTTACTTATTGAATAAGGGAAACTTACTTTTGTAGTGTTTTATGGACGGCGTCACAAATAAGAAATACAATAAAATGAAATAAATAAATGAATAAAAGAATAAATAAATAAATTAAATAAATAAATAAATAGTAAATAAATAAGTAAATAGTCAATGTAAATTAGTAGTGTAATGATAACCTTACCATGTTGCAGCTAGTGTGCTTTCGCTGTGCGGGCTTCCGTGTGATTTGCTCCTTTGCGTAGTAGAGTTGCGATGTCGGAGTTGTATCGATTTTCCTGGATAGTCACATATCCTCCGCGCTAGACATGTATGCGTTTGGCATAAGCAACACTAGGAACAGATTCAAAACATGAAATTACAGTAACTGGATATACTGAAAGGTTATATTGGAAAAAAAAAAATTAAAACAACTATCTAAATTCGTGTGGCAGAAATTTTAAAAACCAAGTATATTTTGGTCGATTTCGAACAACCTTTCGTTATCTTCTCAAAGGATTCTAGTGTCAAAACAACATCAAACCTTTCTGAAAAATTGCTTATCGTGACAATTTCTTGATGTTTAATTAGTCGGAGAGAGTACATATGCTACATTGGCATTTAGAAGGTGTCGGGCTTTCCCCTAACATTTGTAAATTGAGTACTATGACTCAAAATGACAGAGTTTTCACTAGCGACGCAATATTTACGGGTATTATAGATCATATACAGATATAGTCCATCTAAACCAATAAAGTAAAGAATTTTCATCTTTTTAAACATTCTACAAAACTATAATTTAGGCTTTAAGAAAAGTTCCTTGCTACCGTTCTTAAATGATCATGTCTTTACGAGATTGAAACCCGTTACAATTGGTGTAAGCTGGGCTAAACATATTGTTTGAAAATTCTATGTACTTCTGAAAAAATTTGAGGCAAATCGATAAAGAATAAAGTAAATAGAAGACAATGACATGAATAATAAGAAAGAAGAAAATGAATTACTATCAACATTACCTTCGAAATCCTTAACAGTCAGAGGCAGTTTCGATATGATCGAGTAGCCTTCTTACGATGAGGAGAATGATATCGTACCGTTCATTGTGACTTTCCTGCAAACTATTCAGCACGCTCTCGATCCTACTTAAACCAATGCCGCTTTCGGGCTCGAACTGGACAAGACCTTGGACTGCCAAACAGTCTAATTATTGGTTTATCTCAGTTGTGGTATCCATTGTTGCTTAACTAAAAAAGTATAATTTAACGCATCTTTTGTAAACGTATTATTTTAGTTAATGATAAGAAAATGCTACACAAATAATAGGAAGTTGACTGATTTCTGTTGTCGCTTTAAGCCGCTGCTTTCTGTCAACACCGCTGGTGTTACATACAAACGAAAACACTTTGTCAAACAAAATGTATGTTTACTCAAACGTCATTGCTGCCCTTTGAGGAGAATCAACGCTGTCAACAATAGAATCATGTTACATTTATAGTCAACATGTGAAATAAAATAAATATAATAGATAATATATCTGTTTGACTGGTTGAAATGCATTGCCGTACATTATCACGCCCCCTGTGCCAAATTCAATGAGCTACCGATGGAGTATAGGCTAGCTTGATCTCTCTTACAGAAACACAAACACGCATGCATGACAGACCAACAACGACAGATGCAGACAGACACAGGCTCACAGACTGCAGACAGACACATATCACAGACAGACAGACAGACAGTACAAACACCCTACCTACATACAGCTGTCACAATGCACACACACACACACATACCACCACAGCACAGCACACACACACGACACACACACACTCACACACCACACACACACACACACACACACACACACACGCTACACACGCACACAGCGCACACTACCAACACACACACACACACAGCACACACTAGAACACACACACACATCACAGCATACACACACCAGACACACACGCACATCACACACAAAACACACACCAATTACACACGCAGACGACAACCACCTACATCCTACATGTGCATAAACATACTGCTATGGATTAATGACACTGATTGATAGAGAGGTCCATATTTATTCCAAACGATTCGCCGTGACTTGTGTAAAAAAGTGGAAGCAGCTACTACAGAAAGTGATGCAAATAAAAATCATTGAAAAAAACAGATGACACTGGGTGGCGACACTACTTTGTCTTTATTCTTGAGAGATTTGAATGTTTCATCGCCATTAACCTGATATTCGCCCGGTAGCAGATTACTGTTATAATATCAACATCTTATTTTTCTGAGACTTCCTAACTAAACTTCCTTATATTCCTGCCCACTCAGACGAAATCGGCGCATTAAATACAGCCAATGTTTGGTTCTATTTCCTTCTTTCTGTGTTATTGAAGTAGCTCTGCCCGCTTATTTGAGAAAGTTTTATGTCAGCACCACAATCAATTTAAAACTTTTTATTGCAAGCGTGTAATTAATATAAGGTTACCAATGCGATAAAAAGAAAGGATTTGACTTTTATCGCATCACGGTTTATCGGGAACACCCCTTTTGTTCCTTGTGCTGTGTGGGTGTTGTCTTGTGTGTCGCATTCTGTGTTGTGTGAGTTGTGTGTGATGTGTGTCTGTGTGTTTGTTGCTCTGCATTGATCGCGTAATCTGTTGCGTGGGTGTGTACTGTGTATGTGAGCTCGTGTTATTTGTGTTGTGTCTGTTGTGTGCGGGTCATATGTGGTCGTGTTGCGCGGATGCCCGCGGTGTCTGACGTGCGAGCTTATAATATATTTGTGTGTGATGTATCTCGAGTGTGTTTGTGTCCATGTGGTAATGAACGTATGTGTCATATGTAATACATGAAGTAACTTTGTAAGATTCAGTCCCTCGTCGTCGTTTTTTGTGGGTGTGTGGTCGTGCGCCTCGTGTTAAGGTTTCTGTTGGTGTGTGTGCTTCTCAGCACCATCGTTATCTACGCTACTCGAGTACAGGAATCTACCCCTAATGGTGGAGGATTAGCGATATTTTTGCTTGTTTGGGTATGTAAATTTCAATTTTTCCCCTCACAAGATTCTGAATATACTCTGGTACTACCTGCAATACGTCGCCTAAAACATTTCATGTTACCCCCCCTTTCCATTAAGGTTGCAGACTTCTGACGACCATGGTTCTATACACGCAATCGCGTCTATGTTGCGACTCTCTCCGTGACTGTAAGTGCTGAAAATTTCATGACACATGCCGAAATGTCCAAACCAAGGATTTTTACTAAACTTGTTCCGGAAAGACCGGTATCCTGTAAACGCCCGACTGGTTACTCTGATGGATGTGTGTCAACGAGCTTGATAGCTCATTAAGAGGTTTCATGGCTTAAACTGAGCGCATCAACTGTTACTTATACGCAGGGACGCCGGGTTCACAATCAGTGTGTCACGGGAGGGAGACATCCAACCGAAATCGGTCCAAGGATGGCTTTTCTCTGTGTGATCCAGCAAAAAAAGAAGAGAAAATATGCTTAAATCTTTACCTATTTATTGAACACACAACTCACTGACAATATTAATGCCGAGAAAGTAGCATAGAATAGCACCAAAGTCTGCTGATACAATTTTTATTCGTTCATCATAACTTACATATAACACTTTGATTATAACAAGCTGTAATTTTCAAAAAGGTGAAGCTGAGGGACTTCTTTTGCTTTATTGCCTAAAAATTTTAACATTTCATGTAATAAAATACACATGGCGTCATATGGTATGCAAAGAAAACGAAATTGACTCCATCGTGTACCTAGTCAATATATAGTAGGGAAGAATTATGCATGTAATACGTTCAAAAGTCAGTTGGAATTATAGTGTATACCAATCTAAAGCTCATGCATCTTGATTATTCTCGCCGTTTGATTTCAACAAAATTTTTTAAAACGCGTACTCATTAGAAAGTACACTAAGATATTCGGCTATGTCTTCATGCATGTACTAGATTCGTAACCTATCTCGCTAACCTACTTGACCCTTCAGATCACAGGACAGCTCCTCATCCTCCCGATAGTCCCTAATGCTGGCCCTCTTCTTATACTTCTTCTTACTTCTTCTTCTGGGTATCTTTCGTTTTCTTTCATCTGGTCTGCGTGGTCCTGTTTTGCAAACTGAGTACCTCCTTACTTTGCTCCTCTAGTCTACTACTCTTCTCTGATTCCATTCTTCTTGCTAAAACGACTTCCCTTCTGTCTTTCTCTTCGTCTATACGTGTGCTTACTTCTTCTGCTCGTGTCCACCCTCTGCCCCACCCCCCCGTGGAAATCTTTCCACCTCCTCTTATTTCATCTTTACAGCTCGATGTCATAATCTCTGTATATTTATGGTCCATCAACAGTCCTCTCGATCTCTCAGGTTATTTTACTACTCAGAGACCCTGGTTCTTTTTGTCTGTTGCGTGTCTCTTTAAGTCTCGTTCATTTAGTTCCTATATTTGTGCTACTTCTCACGTTGATGCCTCCTTCCGCCCTCGTAGCCTTATAGCATAATTAACAATACATTAATTCTTAATTATTTTCTGAGATATTCTGTACTTCATTAATCAACTTTCTTAACAAACATACACACTACAACAACAAATCATACATACAACCGAACAACCTAACTCAACCAACAACAACAACAACAACAACAACAACAAACCAACTATTTGATCACTTTGACACCTCTTAAGCAAAACCCAAAGAGTGCTTTTTTATCGTTTTTTGGGTGCTGAACTCAATACTTATTCCAAAAACATTTCTGCATATCTATATAACAAGTCTATATCGTTCTTCAAAACTGAATCTGTATTTAATGTTTGTGTTGGCACATGCATGTTTTTTCTGATATTTTTTAAATTTCTGATTTAGAAATTAGAATTATAGAATTATAGAATTATTAGAATTCATAAATTATTAGAATTATAGAAATATAGAATTAATAGAATTATAGAAATTTACATGAATTATAGAATTATAGAATTATATAACTTATAAAACTATGATAGAATGTATAAAATAAGAATTTATTAAAACTATTGAATTATATCAGCGAAAAAAATTGGACGAGTGAGAGATTCGAAAGCGATGTTTATAATGCCAGTACTTCCCATTTTGTTTTGACTCCATCATTAATCAAATTAGTGCCAATTACAAGGTGCTACCACCTAGGTGTATGACTTTTCAAAAATGGTCCCTAAAACAAGTAACTCCTTCGATCTCAGGAGTACCCTTTAAACAAGATTCACGTCTAAAAAGGAACCCTTTAAAAGTAACTTTGGCTAAATACTATTCTCTTTTCCTTGATTTTGGCGATTTTTAAGCCCTTTCACTGTACGCGGCGTACATTTTCGTCCCGATCGCGTGAAAACAACCCCTTTACGCGTTTTTTCACAACGCGCGGATCGGTTTAACGTTGTAATGGCAGCGCCCCCGTGACAAGAATAAGAACGAATATACAAATTTATTCACTTACTTTTTTTTATTTCAGTCAATGCCAACAAAATTAATGTTCGGAATTGAATTAGTTATCCATTTAAAGATAGTTTCAGGATTTTTGCCAATATATTCTCCCTTTATTTTCATTACAAACCGGTAGTTAAAATATTTACTAAATGGTGTGTTGAAAGTTTGAATCCAACGTCACGAAGTTGTTGCTTAATGAGAAAAATATAACGGATATGCTAGCATGAATGTTGATTTCTATTCTACCATGAGTTTCCAAGTTTTGCTCAATTGCAGAAACCACGGTTTTGTTACGTTGCCACAG
>JZLH01S0095390.1:0-13146 GCA_001188425.1 Eucidaris tribuloides | reverse complement strand
CTATTAGATTTTGACTTTTATTTCAAGACACAAAACTGTTTTGCATGAAATGTTCATGCCTGAACTAAAGAAATCATGCTGGTAATTCATTAAGACTGAAATTACTTCATAAATTAATTCAGAAATGCATTTCTTAGCCTTGGAAAGTATCACACACAGTCTTGTAGCACATTTTCTACCACTCATGTGAGTGATTTTACACTAATATGAGAGTCTAAGCTCAGTATATTGGTGTTGTTTGAAGAGACACCGATGATTGAAATGGCAATTAGTGAATATTAGCGCACTTGGACCTCTAATGTCCATGTTGGTACATGTATTGTCCCCATGCATGTACATTATGATCGCTGCCCACTGATAAAGTCTGTGCTTGTGTCAAAATGAGTGCAGATCTGTGTATGATCTAATGAGTCACTAAAATTTTCCTCCAATCAAAACAACAATCTTTACCAGAAGACGGGGAAAATTTTTCACACCACTGAAAATATTGCGATGTTGTCTGTACCACCCACAAGCCATTCAGCATTGGCTGCACTCATGTTTGCGCATGCAATGCATCAAAACGGCTGATTGCAGATGTGCATGCACCAATGCTGAGCAAATAATTTTGCCATAACGTTAGGGTTTGCAGGTGTGCTCGCCGCACAGTTCCACACACAGTTGCATTGACCATGTGATGTAACTCAGTCAAGTGGCACTCCAGCACAGGGTTGGCCGGTAAATACCAGGCGGTAAATACCGGGTGGTAAATACCGGTATTTACCGGTAAATACCGCCTTGCTATTTTTGACAAAAACGGGAAATACTGGGAAATACTATAAAAAAGTTATTTCTTGAAAGATAATAACTCAAAAATGTAGAGATTGTTGTTCAGTATTTGGGATTCAACACAAAATACAACAAAAAACTAACTTAACTGATGGTGGGGAACTAGGAATGCATTCTGACTGGTTGGACAAATTTTCTGCATAGCCAAATCAATACTAAAAGTAGGCAAATTTTAAAATCACTTGCTTTTATTTTAGAAATTGTTTTCAATCACTTCAGTCTGCGAATATCTGAATTGTTCCATAAGTCCAGAACACTTAAACAGCATACCCCACAGACAGATATTGATTTTGTCCCTGTATATATTCAGCAAGAGGAGGGCCGCACCCCACGAAAAAGCTACATGTAACACCTGAATAATGTACAGTGTAGTTCTGTACAGTAAGTGAAATAACACTGAATTAAATTATCAAAATTGAAAAGAGGTTTTTAACAGTCTTTTCACTTGAAATTTATTAGTTCAAGGTGGATTTATGTAAGAAGAGCCCAAATGGAAGGGCATTATTGGCCTTTAAGTTGACTTTGTACAACTTCAAGAGTACACTGCCAGGTATCGCCCACGTATTTCCCAGTATTTCCCAGTATTTCCCAGGTATTTCCCAGTATTTCCCAGTATTTCCCGGTATTTCCCAGTATTTCCCAGTATTTCCCAGTATTTCCCGCCTTGGTGGGAAATACAGGTATTTCCCGGGAAATTGCCAACCCTGCTCCAGCAGCACAAAAACATCATAAATATATAATAATGTTTAATATCTAAAAGTTATATACCTATCAATTGTAAGACGCACCCCTCGACCCCCGGGAATGGTGCGTCATGGGTGGGTCATTTACCAACAAATAATGACGCAGGGTACCGTCATGGAAGTCATTGTCCGTCACAAGAGCATGTGAATGGGTGCGTCAGTTGTAATACGTTTAAATAGGGCTAGGCACATCATTGTAAGGAAAATGGTCGCGTCAATAGTCGAGACCACAGGGTCGGCGTCATGGTATATAAAATCCGGACTCACGTTTGACAAGTGACGCACCATTCCGCGGGGTCGGAGGGGTGCGTCTTAACAATGATAGGTGTATATGCAAGACATTTTTTAAATATCAAAATGTATGGTCTTGTGATGATCAAGATAACATTTTTATGTAACATTTAACAATAACATTCTACAAATGTTATTAAAATGTTACTACGATGTTTGAAAAATGTTTTTAAAACCGACCATTATAAAATTTTGCAGTAAACATTATGAAAATGTTAAACATGAGGATTATAATATTATTGTCGTTATTAGAAAATATTATTTGCAAAACAATTCTGAGACCATTTGGAAATGTTACCCAAACATTTTGTGCTACCAGGGCAGCTAGCCAGCGGTGTAACAGGAGCCTGTTATCGGGATCGGGGAGGGCCGAGGGGGGAGGGGTGTGGGGGAGAGCCAAAAATTTCTAGGTTAAGCTGTAGCGAGTGTTGGTGAATTTTCTCAGACTCAGTGAAAATCCTTTGGACCCCCCCCCCCTCCCCCCGGCTGTTACACCATAGGGTCATTCCGTGTCAAATCACCCAAAATAAAAATAAATTTAAACAGTACTGACTCCAAATTTGCTCATATTTGGTATATAGGGTAATTGACATCATACAAGCCAGAATTTAAATTTATAGCGCAGTCCGCCTTACGGTTCTCGCGCTATGACACGCCCTTTATCAGCATGTTTGGCCAAAATGGGCGTAACTGCCAATTTTCTAATGGCCATTGCGCGGTAACGGATGGTCCAAATTTGATGTGAGTGGTATCATTGGAAAGGGAATAAGATAAACAATCTAAATGTAACATTAATTTTTACATTGGAGCAAGTTTAACTACGATGACCTTTTGACCTTTACCTTGACCTTGAATTTAACCATCGGGGTCAAATTATATTGAGCCGAAAATCAGTGTACGTTATATTCAATACCTCTTCTACAAAATATTAAAAACCTGGAAATATAATTTTTTGTTTGGTTTCTATCTTGTTTGAAAGCTGGCACATCTGATACTTACTGAAATTTATACAGTCCCACACATAGATTTTAATGTTGGATATGTGCACAACTACTCTCACAAATATCGAAAACACACCCTGTACGTACAATCTACTTATTTCATAATATTATTGAAATTTATGGATCATATTTTCTCTTCTAGAACTACCCACCCACCAAGAATCGACCACACAGGATAAAACTAGATTGTTCTTGCATTGTGAAAAACTGTATACATCGTATGCATACACTTGCCACATGTTAACACACCTCTCATACTGATCAAACATGCCAACAAACATTGCTCAAATTCCCTTAAAATGTCGATTTTTTTGTCCGAAAATTGCGGATGTCGCCGGCGATTTTTTAGAAATGCGCCATGCTTAGCACTGTGCTAAGCAGAGGGGTCACAAAAACCCCGTAAAAAACAGAAAATTCAAACGAAATTTGATGCGGTTTTTTACGTACCGTATCACAACACATGCTCTATCACTGCCACCGGTAGGCTGAGAAAAACAAAAGCGATCAGGATTCTCTGCCTGCATTCGCGATGCGGTACCGGCGCTATCAATCTTCCCGCACGTGGTGCACAACACGCATCGGAGTGCCGCTGGGATCGCGCTTGTTACGGCCGTCCACGTGAATGCCGGTTTGCCGCTGTGCGTGCGGCGCGCGCACACGGCGCGCAGCATACATAGAGTTTGTACATAGGGTCGATTGACGGGCATACCCGGCCGATTCTTGGGCACAATAATACGTATCGCGATCGAGTTTCTTTTGATACTTTATTCCAGTTTCGAAAGTTAAATTTCCAGATTGGTGCAAGGTAAGTATATATACTTTATTTACCTCCATGTGTTACTTTATCAATGTAGAAAGAAAGCTATTAATGCAAAAGTGCTTAGGTGGTCAAATCATGGGTACTTTACTCTATTCCCTTTCCAATTATACCACTCACATCAAATTTGGACCATCCGTTACCACGCAATGGCCATTAGAAAATTGGCAGTTACGCCCATTTTGGCCAAACATGCTAATAAAGTGCGTGTCATAGCGCGAGAACCGTAAGGCGGACTGCGCTATAATTATAAATCGAAATTCTGGCTTGCATGATGTCAATTTGGAGTCGGTACTGTTTAGCCCATTGGGTGAATTGACACGGAATGACCCCATACTACATAACCTATGCTATACAGACTGCACAACTTAATGACACTGCATGCTTGACATCTGCGGTGGTGGAAGGCATGGTCAGGAACTTGAACTTGAAGTTGAAGGGAAGCCGCAACGCCGGCGCAAGCCAACACAATTACAATGTCAATACTGAATCACCCGTAGAACTATGGGGTAATACAGTGCAAAAGATGCTGTATATAGCCCCATAGCTCGGCAGCCGTAGCCAGACAATCTCCCTGTACAATGCGGGACACCCTCGCCGGTCATCCACAGCGCACGGCAGAAATCGCACCCGCACCCCATTGATACCAATGCTTGAATTAGCGCGCACGGCACGTGCGCCCGTCAACCAAGCAAAAGTCACCCGAAGGGTGTCCACCGAGATTTTACTGACTGGCGACTGTATTGGTAAGTTGAAATTCAAATTTTAAACTCAAAATCAAACTTTTGAAAGGACTTTTTCATTGAAATGTAATAAATTATGGCTTTTGCACAGTACATAAATTTTTCATTTCACAAAATTCATGTCTTACAGCAAACAGCGGTCCAAACCACCGCTACCGCGAGCGATCGTAAAGGCGACGGACTTCACTACGGGTCGCTCCCAAGCGTGTACTGAATAGAGTCTACAACTTTACAAGAATAAATGAATTTTGGAAATATTTTCTACTTCCAGAAGAAGTAAATAAAGGTGAATTAAAAAGAAAAAATTATCAGGGATTACAACTAACTAGAACTCATATTTCCATGCAGAGATCGATTTCAACTAAAAACAAAACATTCACGCAGTGCAGTGGCGAATACCGACGTTATGACCGGATTATCCCTCCTTAATTCGATTCATAGGCCTACATAGTTAAGGAGCGGTCTTCTTTGTTAGTTCGCCATTTGATTTAGTTATCTTTAAACACGAATTCAAGACCAAGTCCTAACATGAAATTGAAGGAAAATAGCAAATAGAAATGTTCGATTTCTACATACCACAAAATAGCAAACAAGGAATTGAGTTTGATGAATCACAAAATTGTGTACGTGCTTTGTACGTAAGCTCGCAGTCGTCTACACTAGTCTCGTTCAAAAATTGCTTTAATTAAACTTAAGGTAAGTGAAAATAAAAATATTTAATTTCACATTTTGTCATCAGTAATTTATAACGTTATTATTGTAGGTCTCAAAACAGAGATAACGAATATTACTGTTAATATAGCCTCTTGTATATCATGAATTATATACAATTTCAAATAATTGTGACAGAGGCTATATTTCTCCATTGCCAATTATAACATAATAAACTATTTGTGCAATTTATCAAATTTTTGATACCTAAGATAATTAAAATTCATTAAATTGGAAATTTATTTTAACTACATTAGGTTAATAAATTTATTTAAAGCAAAATTAATTTTTGAAATGTAAGTTTTTAAATATTTAACTACCATAATTTGTATGACTAGTTAGCTGCACAAAGTTGGCAGTGCATTCGCGGCAAACAATGTCATATACAACTGTTATAATCGCAGAGATTTACCTGAGAAACTGCAAAAGTATTGTTTTGAATTGATAAAAATTAACATAAGTGCTAAAATGAATGTTCCATAGTAGATATGAATATCCTAGTGGATTGACAAAGTGTGGTAAGTGTAAGTAAATGTTGAAATTGTGTAGTAATGACTGTCACATTAATGTATGAGGTATGCGACAAAACTGGGAGGATAAATCCGGTCAAGGTATTGAATTGATAACTGCTTGCCTGGATGAAGAAAATTGAACCAAAACATAACGTTAGTGTACTACAAAAATTTTTACACCTAAAACGTTACGGACATTACACTTCCAACGAGAGGGAAATCAGAAAAACTACAATGGTCGTTTTTCAGGAAAGATATAACCTTAATAACGATTAACTAACGTTAGACATGTTAGATCTTTCATCCGGTAATTCAGCAGGATGAAAGACCTGTCTCGAGTCATTTTCATCCTGCTGAATACCGGATGAAAGATCTAGCTAACGTTAATCGTTATTAAGGTTATATCTTTTCTGAAAAACGACCATTGCAGTTTTTCTGATTTCCCTCTCGTTGGAAGTGTAATGTCCGTAGCGTTTGAATTTAGGTGTAAAAATTTTTGTAGTACACTATGTTTTGGTTCAATTTTCCTCATCCATTCCAGGCAAGCTATCAATTCAATACCTTGACCGGATTTATCCTCCCAGTTTTGTCGCATACCTCATACATTAATGTTGGCATGGCTTTATTTTTGAAAATAATTAGATCTACTTGAAAGTCATTTTACAGCACAAGTTTTCACAACAGTCACAGAAGAAATACATGCAAAACACACACTCTTAGCCGGCTTACGTAGATCTACACAATCACACAGATAGTAGTTGGTGGGACTAGCAAGAATAAAAAAAAGCAAAGCCGGGTAAATTCAATTTCATTTTGTAAAAAATGTAAATCAAATTATACTATACATACCACCCACAGGTATCGCTGCAACTCTGGTTAGATGTTATTTTTATCCTTGAATTTTTTCACGGCCCCTTCAATAATTTTCCGCTCAGATTCTTCGCAGAATTCTCTGCCTAAAAGCTGCGGTAGGAAATTTGTCTACTCTCTTCGGCGCGTGTTTGAGCACGAAGCGATCATTCCGAACATTCACGAATTGCTCCGAAGGGATTCGACACGATAATTAAACTTATGCAACAGTCGTTATTCAATTTCGAATATGACAGTAAATGATGGAGCAGTCTAATGTATTAAATTGCGAATAACGTAATTTTTTGAGGGTACGGTAACACTCAATGTCTAACGAATGCGCGGTCTAATTCATAAACGTGCTATAGGGGCGGCCATACTAATTGGCCCTAAAGTTATTGTTGTGGGATCTGATCTGACAGTTATTTCACATCGGTTGAAAACAGCTGGTGCACAACTAACTGCATAAGAGAAAGGTCACAATGTAGTACTTCCGGGAGTGTTAATTCTAGCGTTGAGAGCCGTGATGTAAACATCAGTAAGTTATTATCGGAAATTGCCAATTTTTGAACATTTACCGTATTTATCTTCACCGAAAATGTAACAACACCGCACAAGGCGACGATAGTTTCATTGCATGTGGTTAGAATACGTAAAATATTAGCAAGGAAAAGGTTATCGTACTATTCTCATAACTGTCTCTGTTGCTCACATGAATTAACGTGTGAGTCCGCCATGGGGATAACGCGTAGCAATTAGCCCCATGCTTGCAGGGGTGCAAAACACACTAAATTTTACTGCACTGTCTTAAAAACCCCCCACTATATTTCAATAGCTCAAAAAAATCATGTCTCCGTCTCTCCGACTTGGGCCCACAACTTCAAGACCGACATCAGAAAGAGCAGATTCTGCTCTTTCTGATGAGGTATCATTAGAGGTTGTATTTCTGGACAGGCTGAGTAGACTCTACTGGGACACTGCGCGTTAGAACGGCACTTAATGCGTCAGGGAACTATCGCGCGAAGTTGCAAACAAAACCCGTGGACGCAGCAACTATTTGTCTTCGCGTAAATCTTGATTTTGAATGAAAATACTGAAATTAATCATTTGAAAATTACGTTTTTTTAGCAGCAGATCCAGAAAAATTGTGAAAATTAGGTGTCCGGGGTCCGGTTGTACGAAACCGTCACAACAGAACTTCAGTGCTATATTTGTCACTGATGTCTGGATATATGATGGACAGCAATTTGCATTTCACGAAACCATGACATCTCCAACTCCAAGCGGAAACTAGTCTTTGTCATAAACGTTATGATAACTTGCAACATTTTGTGACATGCTAATTGCTATTCCAGCGTTAACTGAAATTACAGACAAATATTTGATTGAAATTGAACAGATTTTTATCAACATAAACCATCATAATTACAAACAATACACACTTCAATTAGTGTATCAATTTTATCGTTAACTACAAGTAGATAGCTACATGATCAATAAAATAATGACCCTGCAAGGATACTGTAACTGCATTAATTAACTTTGCAGCTTCATTCACTGCAATGTTTTTATTTGGTCCTTTTTATTTATTTTGTGTGTTCTTTTGTTCTTTCTATATTAATTCTATCTTTGTGTAATATTTGTATGGAAATGTTTATTTAAGTTGTATAACACAAAATGTTTATTGGGCAATTCCGTGATTAGTTACGTTACACTTATGACAAACTTTGCTCAACATTTGGCTCTTACATGAAAATGCTTTCATATAATTTGTCTGTTTGGTACTGTCAATTCTCTAGACTGGCACCTACTCACACACCAGAGCAAATCATGAGACAGTTTTCAGTGGGTATTTACAAGAACTTTAATCATGGTTAGTTACGTTACGAAAAGAGCATGGAAAAAATGACAAGTCTTTGTCCTCAAAGTTTCCTCAACCTGTTTTCAACTGACACAAATTGTGGTATTCATGCTATTCTGCATCTTGCTAAGTCATTTGATATATAATTTATTGATAAAATCTTTTCATTTTTAACTACAACAGCAAAAACATGGTTAGTTACGTTACGGTTAGTTACGTTACATTTTGTCCTCCACCAAATTCTTGTTTATTCATGTCTTTTTCAGATTTAGTATGCATATGTGGGGCTTTATTACTTTCAACACAATGAGAAGAGGCTATTGGCATGGAAAAAACTGCAGAATAAATGAATAGTTTTTCATAAAACTGAGATTAGTCACACTAGTCGCCACATGTTGGTATTTCATGTATGGTTCGATTTCTCCTAGAGGTGCTGTTGAAGATGTAAAATTTAGAGTGGAAATGATGTCCCCCATTGTTTCTTCATGATTCATACCATTCAAACCATTAAAATTTATATTATTCCAGATAGAGCAATTTATATAATTTGTGATTTGTCCAGTATTTCACGGATTGCCCATTATTTAATGACGACGTTTATAACAATGATTTCTAACCATTCTAATAACAATTATGTCATACAGATTTAAGAAACTTATCACTGATATTTTAAGACATGTTTAGGATAAATGTAAAATTGAACTATCGTTTAAACATTTAATAGCATGATTTGAAGGGTTTTATTTTTGTTAAATTACTAATTTTGCCGGTTGTATTTGACAATTCATGGATTCTTGAAATGGCATGTGCATAGTGTAACTAGGTGGCGTATGATTTATGATGGCTCCGGAGTTGTCATAACTTTTGTCACTGGAGTTACGATGTCAGGGTTTCGTGAAACGCATTATGACTTAACCCTGGAGTTGTCCACGAAGTTAGGATGTCAGGCTTGTGTGCAACCGTCCCCGGATACTCGAATCCCCACCCTACATGTAACTCAGATAATCTTAACACCTTATTAACCCTTTGGATGCTATATATGTAAAATATAGTCGAAAATCGTCGGGGGGGGGGGGGGGTTTCATTAATTGAAAAATAAACGAAAGACATTCAGAATCTGTTATTGGTGTGATATGACCTTTGGGCATAAAGCTTTCAAATAACAAAAAAATCCCCCAAACTAAACTTGGATTTTAAAGGTAATGGCAAGATTGGACGTATTCTTCCAATTACGACACAATAATACCAGCATTGAGTATGTTGTATAAGATATCTGCTGTGGAAATTTCATGTCAATTACAGGGAAACCCCGTTATTACGAGCTCGGATAAAGCGAGGTACCGCTTTTAACGAGGTGATTGTCTCGGTCCCGTTTTCATTTACGTGTTGTTCAATAAAAAGAAGTGCCGTTTATAGCGAGCTCGGTTATTGCGAGATTTCGCTTATAACGAGGTATTTTTCTCAACCCATTAACAAAGAAAAGCATAAGAAATTCATCCGGTTAAAACGAGGAAATGAAAGTCGCATGGTGCGCTGACCAAATTCTAAATTTTGGCAATGCAAAAACTGGCCAATCGTTTCAGAGCGCATCACACTTCAGCCTGCCATGCACGCAGCCATGCACATTGCACAATACATGAAGTCCCTGACGTTATCTGCAAGTGTGTGTGTGTACACACAACTGCACAGAACATTTGGCTGTCACACAAAGCCTGCCTCACGTACACAGTACTCGATGCAAGTTACGAGCGTGAAGGTTGCTGCTTTCTTTCGAGATCTAGTTTCCTTTATTACTTTGGATGAGTATATAAATGAAAAATAATCATCTGTCTGTTCATAGTTATTGTGCAGAACAAGTAGGAAAAGCAATAAACAGATGGGTTTAATGCCTAGTCCCATACATGTTATATTTTGTGTGCTACATTATGTGTACGTTTACAACGAGGTACCGGTTACAACGAGGTAAAATCGGCGGTCCCGACAACCTCGTTATAACGGGGTTTCCCTGTATAACAAAAAAAATGTGACGGTCAAATTGGTTGTGTGTAGCTTTCCGTGGGACTAATTTTGATCAAGGTCCCACACAGGACTGGTAAGTGAATGCTTGTTTGACATCGAACAAATTCAAGACAATTCATTCCAACCTGAATACACACTAGCCAGTTGGTACATTAACCCATTTCGTTCTTGAAGCACTTTTGACTTAAAGAGAACACACAGTACTGGTTGATGGATAAAAATCTTTCATCAAAATTTCACATTTCCACATTTTCAGCTGAGAGTAAATACATTTGCATTATAATGTGGGACTAATTCACTTCATATGCAATAAAAAGTTGAGGAATTGGCAGTTTGAGTACCGACGAGTAAGCTCCGTTGCTGCAGTGTGTATGGCAACAATTAACATAGTCCCACATATAGATTTCTGTGTTAGTAACTTTGTCAGCAGTGGGGATTTGAGTAACAGATATGTCCAAAACGAAGTGTTGTGCTGTTTTCAACTACTCTCTCCTGTACTATAGTGACATTTTTAGAATACCATTGTTCACAGAGGTTTGAAAGCAGTTGATATAAAAATGTTGTTGTTCTGCAAGTAATCAACCAGTACTGTGTATTCTCTTTTAAGTTCTCGGAATTATATTGATTAGCTGTCCCTTAACTCTTTGTTATTTACAGATTTGAAAATGCCTCGACAAAAAGTACTGAAAAGAGTCTTGCCATGGTAAAAGGTAAAAGGAATTCATCTCTCCATGTAAGTATGGAATACGGTACATATAATTCTGGGTTTGGGGATGTAAATATTTTTGGTTGTTACTTTAGCCCAAGCAACTCACAATGAAAACAGTCTCCCTTTGGGCCTCACGAATGTGTGCATTAATTACAGTAGCATACATGTACGAAATATTGTACCAAAGAGCTAAAACCAGAATTGATAACCTAAACAAGCTGTTTTGTGTTTACACAGATAAGTCGTTTGTTGCCGGCAGAATGGCCCTAGCATACATGTATGATTCCTTGAAGCAGAAGGTGCCTTTAACAGTAAATTTTCTGCTAATTGAGGCAAACAGTGCACTACCGGTTATAACGATCACAGTTACAACGAAATCTGCCCTGTTACAAGAATAGAAATTCAGGTTCCAAATTATTATCTGTATATCTTTCACATAGTTTTACTGTTTTGGTTATCAATGATAATTTTCGATACAAGGAAAGAAAACTGCGGTACCGAGGACTTTGTTATAAAGTGGAGTCGCCCTGTTATTGGCCTATCTTGATATTTGTGCCTTTACAGAGTACTACAGAAGGATCTATAAATATCAGACTACTTTGATTTCATGTGAAAGAGCAAATGGTTTTCAAGTTATCAACAATTTAGTGTTATGGCCCTTCTGCCCGGGAAAATGGTGCTAGCGCCCTTCTTGCAGGAACCATATGCTAGCGCTTCTGCCGACAACAACGAACTGTAAGCTTGTGGGTGCTTGAGAAACCCACAAGGGTACATTTTTGATTTGTCGCTGAAGTTAAAAAATCCAAAGATAATTTACAACCTTAAGAACAACTTCATTCCATGAGTATTTACAGCATCAAGTGCATTTTCTACAATTCTTGATATGTTTATGGCTGTAGAATCTATAGATGCTGAAATAAGTTAATAAGTACAATGATGAAGGAAAGGAGATTTCATGTTTTTAAAGTACCAGTATCTGTGTATACGAAACACTAGGTAAGGATATGACCCTAATTTGATATTGTTTTAAATTTGACTGTACAGAATTCCCCCAGCTACTGTAGATATTTTTCCAAGAAGGTAGAAAATGTCAACCAAATACATAGATTTTGGAAACTCAGACAGTATACATTAGTTGTGATTACACTTTGAAGTTTTTGATTGTATGCATCATTAAGATAATATTTTGTTTGTTTTAGTGGAGAGGATTTAAGCTCATATATTGTTAACACACAGTATGGTGTAACAAAGTTGCTCAGCATAAATTCTTGGTTTGATTTGACAACCAGAAATCAAAAGATAAAAAAAATTTCCTGAGAAATATTCTAATTTTGAAAATTTAGAAATAGCACTAGTTATCATGTGGTATATATTTCTTTATTTATTTATTTATTTATTTTTTAGAAACACCAAAGTTAAAATACATTTTCAAAACTTTTCACTATTGAACTTTCTGACTATGTGTTTGAAGCAAGCAAACAGGCTTCTCACATTCTTCAGGATTAAATACATACTGGTACTGTTTCTGTATTGCATTTGCAAAGGTAGACTACACTGTAAAATGTTCTGAAAAAGGGGGAAAATATAAGATTACTAACTTGCTTCAATTTCATGGTACAGTTTATTATTCATTTGTTCAACATGTCTTTATCAGGAAGTGGCTAAGCGTAAATTACAGCTGGGAAGTTCTTCATCTGAAGGCCACGGGCATGGCAGAGGTGAGTGGGAACTTTGATCCTACAAATAAACAAACAAACAAACAGACATCCTCCACATACATGTACATTTACACCCCTCCCCCTGACACTCACATTCACAGACACAAAAATGCATTACATCTTTGTACACCCAGACACAGATACACTGTACACTCAAAGGCACTTACTGTACAAACTATGTAGATCGGGCCTGTTTAGGCGCTCTTTTTCAGCATATGTACCATTATAAAACCATGCCAGATGAGACACTAATTCAAATTCAAATTCAAATTCAATTTATTTTCCACAATCATTGAAAAAACATGATTCAATATAATACAAAAATAATGGATGATTGACAAACA